>ML816514.1:84370-120636 GCA_009831015.1 Picea engelmannii
TCCTTATACAATTACCGACTTGATTAATCCTCAATGGGGATTAATCTAATAATAATAATATTAATAATGACATGATTAATCCTCAATGGGGATTTAATCCAATAATAATAATAACATGATTAATCCACAATGGGGATTTAATCTAATAGCAAAATAATAAGAATGCTCTTCGCAGTTACATTATTTCAACATAAAGTCCGCACAGATATTCCTCGACGACATCGTCCCTTTTTCGATCGACCCTCTTTTGTTTTCACACCCCCCCGACCTACCTACCTTTATCGACGGAGGGGGGGTTTGAAAAGTGGTTTTTCCTTGGCCCGACCCCACCTAACATGCCACCTCCTCATCATTTCGCACCCCCCTTCCTATTACCACACATCGCCTACCCCCCCTCCGAAATCCACCTATCTCACTCCCGATACTGCTCACCTTCCTGCCGCTATTTTCCCCTCTCCCTGCATGATCCCTGTCTCCACACTTCATATCAGTTACCCAATTAATCCCTTCCCCCATGACCGTTAGCTGTCCTTTAACGGTCCTGCACCCTAACGAATATCCCTGCACTTACAAAAACCCCCGTTTTCCCCCCGTTACATTGTTTGTTGACTAGAAACCCATGAAGACCGAGTAGAGCTAGCTGTCAGACTACCACCACCATCACTTACCTTGAACTGGCGAGCCATTTTCCCGGTAATTACAATATTGCTAACTTACTGTTAGTTTGTCAATTATGGCTCCCAAAGGCAAGTCCGTCGACACCTTTGAAAATCCAATGGTTCCCCCTCCAATTGACTTGGACCACATTCCTCTGGCAGACAAAGACTATAAAGTTGCAGAGCCTAAGTGTGAATTCAATTTATTCGAATTACACTGCTGGCTGAAGGATATTTTCCTTGACCAAAGTGACGAAATTGGACTTTGGGAATCAAATTTACCCCTCTAAATTTTTCCCCAAACCTATCCTTTCCATGAATTCGTCCTTAAATGCCAAGCTAGTTATCTGCCAAGCCAAAGAGCCATTGCCTCTACCACTGGTGAAATTCTGTTTACAGTTACCCTAGAGACCATTAACCGAATGTTGCAGATCCCTCAAAATGACTCCACCACCCCTTTCTCCGTCGAAGCCCTAAATGAATTATATTAGAAATTGACCTTTCCCCAGAGAGCCCAAATTTTTGAAATTTTCCTCCCTGAAGATGCCCATCTGCCTAAGAAAAATCCACCATACCCCTCTTATATTTTCTGAGAGAAGGCTAATCAGATTATCTCCATGCTCTCATGTCTATTAGGATATTATTCTGATGAATGGGTAGATGAACCTATTTTAGGTTTTCCGTCCATTTTCTCTACAGAAGAATAGGTTTCCGTGAAGTTCAATTTCAATCAATTCTTGGATGACAAAATTCATGAACAATTTCTTAAGTTTCAAACTAAAGGAATGTTCAAGTATTCTTCAATTCTGGTTTATATGTTCATATTCTATCAAGCAGATAGGTTCCCTTTCGCACTCCATAAGCTAAATGAACAAGGAAGCCCACAATCAGTCATATTTTGGACTTCATTGGTGAGAAAGAACTCAGTGGAGCACAGTTTCAAAGATTTTATTGATCAGTTCATTTATCCAACTACTTGTTTACTGAGCAGTAGTACAGAACCCAGGGTTAGTGAAGAAATTTAGAAGGTTTTACATCTAACTGAGCAGGCCAAGACATGTGACTGGTATTTATACCAGAATTATATAGAAATAAGGGTGTACAGATGTGAGTTGCCACCATACAGGTTGCCTAAATACCTCCCAATGAGGATTTTTGCATTAGAGTACACAAGGCAGATGATAAATTCAGATGAAATCCACTTTGTAGCAGCCAAGAAGAAAGCTCAGTTCAGAATTAAAACTCAGATATGACCATTTATTTGCAACAACAGAGCAACAGGTGAAGGAGCAAACATCCTCTTAAAACATATGAAGTTTCCTCTAAGCTTTACTTGGTCATATGACCAATTTGTTTGCAGGATTTCCATCATCATCAGTTTCACAAAAGAATCCAGACACATCTGTAACATCTAAATCAATTCATGGAGAAAAAGAGTCAAATATTTTTGATGAGTATAAGGAAATTAAGCAAAAGAATGATCTTTTCAACAACAATACTTATACTCAATTTTGGAAACATACTTCTAATGCTCAGCACAGACTTTTGATAGCCTTTGACACATAGAAGGGAAGAATGCAAATGACATTCTTACAGGCACATGTCCCCTATCCAAAGACAACAACTGATTACAAGAAGACTTCATTTGAATTTGATACAAAGGATGTCCATCCTATTGATCAGATGGATATGCACAGACAAACATGGGAGATGATTTTTTCAACCCTAATGAACACTTCAATGACAACTTCCAAATTACAGGTATCATTGACTAATATCCAGTCTCAATTAAGGATTGAAAAGATCTCTTATTTGGCCAAGGATAATAAGATAAAATCATTAGAAGAATTAGTTCTCAAGATTGCATATGACCCAGCTAATGTCAAAACAACAAAAGAGTTGATTAAGAAGAAGAATGCTGACATAGCATCACTCAGGAAGCAATTGAAACTACTAGTAACAGAGGATTCATAGACTAAAGAGGTGGTTGAGATAGAGAGCCAAAAAGAAGAAATGCTCAAATTGATTATGGAGCAAAATGCACAGATTAGGGAAACAAAAGCAGAGATGGATAAGTTGATCAAAGAAAAAGAGAAAAATGCACAGTTGGCCATGGTTCCACTAGATGCAGTGCCCCTAACAGGGATAATAACAACATAAGTTTCTACATCAACATCAACCCCAACACAAACTTTAGATGCCTCAGATAAATTGGTGACAACTACGGAGGACATGTCCATACAAGGAGTATAAATCAAAAAGTTACAGGAAGAAGTAAAGTCATTACAGGAACAGAAAGCAAGGATCGAGACTTGTCATTAGGCAGAAATGCATAAATCTCAGAGGCTCAGCCAACAACCACAACAATTAGGAAAAGAAACATCCATGGCTAATACCTTAGCCCAAACTAAGGAAAATATATGGATAGACATCAATAAATCCATGCCAAATATTTGGCCTTCTATACAGATCATCTTTGAGCAGCATGAGTTAATTTAGAAAGCTAGAGTAGCCATTGAAATAATCAAGGAAGAATTGGGAGAAAATCGAATAGAAGCAACAGATCTTATCAGGTTTCTAAATTCTAAAAACAAACAAGAGTTAGAGGAACTAGAGATAGAAGGTAGAACTGAGACTATCCTGGAAGTAAATAATGTTCTAACTAAGAAATGCCTCCTATTGCAATTGGAAGAAAAATGTCAGGTTATGGACATAGGTGTGCAGAGATTCTTCAACAAGTTTGAGGTGTTAAACAAGAAAGGACTACCTGGTTTATTAGTGATTAATGACAAGTTAATTGCCTTGCCTGATTATAACCAGAAATTAAAGACAGTGGCAAAAGACAATTCAAAATTCACAGGAATACCAGGAAGCATCACTGGGAAAGCATTCCTAGAAACATTGCAGTTTTCTTTGAACATTCAGCATGAGATCAAACACATTTTCATCACCAAACCCACTTTTGCTAAATACACAGAGGTGGATGAAATTTACAGGAAATTACTCAAAATGTCAATTCCAAGTAAAAAGAGGTGGGACAAATTGTGCGAGTTACTTGAGTAAAGGTGGGTTCTATGTTTCAGCAGCCAGGACCAACAACTAAGCAGAAGTCAAATGGACAGATCATCAACAACTTCTATCAAACCAACGCCAGAAATCCGAACAGATCTGAATGATTCCTATATTTTTGTGATTAGAGATATAGTTAGTTTAGATATTCCTAAAATATATCTTTATCAATTATGACATGATCTTTTGTAAATAAATGTATAAATACTTCTCCTTTCGAAGTATGTAGGGTTGATTTTTGCATCCAAGAAAGCTATCTTGTATTTTCAAGCAGATTGATTAGTAATAAAAAAGGACTCTTTCACAAGATTCTCGTGTCAAATTGTTGGTGAAGTGCATATGTCTTTGTTGATGTTTTCCTTTCACTGTTATCATTTTTATGCGTTTCTAATCCTAATTATTCAAAAGAAGGTTAATGAACATAACTTATTTTAATATACTTTGTTTCTGGCTTTGAATAATTTCTATGTTTTCAACTGAAATTAAGTAAAACAAATTCTTAATTGCTCTTTTGCTTGATGGAATTCCTTTCACTTCTTCTTATGCATTTCATCAAAATTTACCAGATCCAAATAGTTTAACTACCTTTCCTTGTGAAGAAACTTAATAAAAAGCTGAAATTGATCCTTATTTTAATAGACATACCCCATATCCCAATGGTAATTTAAGCATTTAATCAGCTAAATATTTCAAACAAACAAACAAATCTTGAACTATCATAACTAGCCTAATATTTTATTCTAAACAAATCTAAATCTTACAGAGAGATCCCTCTCTGAAGCTGGTAGGGCTAGATCCCACCTTCCAAAGTGGTTTTGTAGTTACCTCTGTCATTTCTTCTACAACCTCTATAAATTACAGAGTGATAACATAGTGGCGACCATACTGGGGAAAAAACAAATTTTCAACTTCTACGGATTTCTTTTCCCTAGTAAGAAAACTTTATTTCTGGAAAATCAAGGATTCAAATCTGTAGAAATAAATCTTCATACGTTGTAAACTTTGTAAATAATTAAGTAGTGTGTTTAAAGTTTTAGTTGTGGCTCCAAAAAGAATTCACACCAGATCTCATCCCGACAAAACCTGTAAAAGTTGTAGATGACCTTGAAAAATTGATTAGGAAAAGAAGTTTAGCATAAAGTCAAGGGAGTAGTAGTCCCCCGCCTAGGGCAACCTCTCTCCCCGAGAAATTTTTCACAATCCAGGATATTCAGTTTGATCTACGATTTGAAAATAGTCTATTCAGAGCTAATTCTGAGAGTTTGTGGATGAAACAGTATTAGATCAAGCTATTCTACAACCCGATACACCTGAAAGACAATCTCTTGAATCAGATCTTGATCAACAAATCCTCCAAAATTTTGAAAAGTTACAAGATCTAACATCAGACTTCGATCAAGCTTTACATGAAGCCTATATTCAACAATCTGTTGAACTTTCCGCTTGACCATTTCCGCATCATCTATTAATTATCGATTGATTCATCCTACATATACCAGTCCTGTCTCTTCTATATTTTCCACTACTTCTCCAATAACTTCACAGACAGTGATCCAACCTATTATAGGAGTTCCAACATCTACACCTTCCGCAAGTTCATCAGTTATCCATCCTCATATACCAATCATGGAATCAAGATATGCTCCCCTTGTTTTGGTTGCTCCTTTACATAATATGTCCCAAGACTATCAAACTAGGATTCCTTAGTTTGATGGCACTGGAACTATGACTGCACAATAACATGTTGATAAGATGAATGACTTTTTGACCTGCAAGAAGTAGATGAGGAAGAGGTCAAAATGAGATTATTTGCCCAAAGCTTAAATGGAGAAGTCATGAAATGGTTCAAAGCCTTACCAACTGCTAGTCTAAATGACATTACTTCTTTTCACCGATCATTCCTCAATAGATGAGAAGTTAAGAAAATTCCACAAAGTATTAAAAGAGCCTCTAGGGAAAGTGTGCAGGATTATTGCACTGGATTTAACAATATTTACAATGCAATTCCAACAAACATTAAACTCCTCAAGGTTTAGATATGATTAAATTCCCTGATGGTTTTGATGCTGACATGTCTTATCAATTGAGAGAAAGAAACCTTGCAACCTTGGAAGAGATGTAGAGAGATGCTGTGAGTGTAGAGGCCAATCTTTTAGCTAAGAGAGCTAGGCTTAAAACAGAGAGGAGAGTAACTATAAAAGAAGAACCATCTACCTCTTCTGCTGATGCAAAAATATACTCTTTAGTTAGAACCATGGAAATGATGATTGACATGTAGATTTTAATCTTGTACATTATTTACTACAAACACATTTTCAGTAAAAGAACAGAAAAGACACAATGACAAATACAAACATTACACAAAGATGTTTCCCCTGGAAACCCAAACCGAGAAAACCAACATATTCTATATTCATTCATAGTGTTACATTGTTTACAATACAATATACATATAGGAGTCAGTGGCATCGAAAACCCTAACCCAATGACCTGGATTAGTCAACAACCCTAATTCCTTAACCGGAAATAGAAAACCATCGGCAAAAACCATGTGCCAAAAAACCGCCAAAAAATGTGACGTTTTTCGAGGATTTTTTTTTTCTCGGGGGCGCTGCCCTCGAACACCTGCACGGGGGGCTTTCGCCCCTTGCGTGCCCAACGCAACACATACATTGCTACTCGTGCAAAGAATATAACACATACCCAACATTCTCCCACTTGTTGTTTTCTTTGCATACAGGGGGTTACAAAGTTACATAGTCAACAATGCCCATGGATCCTCTACACCAAGAGAACTTCTCAGTGCTCACAAATTTTGTTAATGAATCTGCAACATTCTTCAAAGTGTCCACCTTTATCAACAATACTTTCTTTTCTTCAACCATGTCTCTCACAAAGTGATATTGAATATCGATATGCTTTGTCTTTGAATGATAAGCCAGGTTCTTCGCCAGAAAAATTGCACTTTGACTGTCACAATCTATCCTTACAGCTTGTTGTACCAACCCAATACATGAACACAATCTATCCTTACAACTTTCTGTACCAACCCAATACTCGAACATAATCTTTGTAACCATACTGCTTCCTTACTTGCATGAACGGCTACCATGTATTCAACTTCTGTAGTTGAAAGTGCCACTACAACTTGTCTTTTGCTCATCCAACTTATTGCTCCTCCAAACAGGTTAAACACATACCCACTTGTAGATATCCTACGATCTAGATCTCCAGCCCAGTTTGCATCCACAAAGCCATGTATATCCACCACTCTGTCTAATCCCGGTCTTCCTTGGGAGCACAATCCATAGCTAGCAGTGCCACACAAATACCTGAAAACCCTTTTTACTACTGTCCAATGCTCCTTCCCTAGTTTTGACATATACTTGCTCAAAACTCCCACTGCATGTGCAATGTCCGGTCTAGTACAGACCATTGCATACATCAAACTGCCAATTGCACTCGCATATGGAACACGAGACATGTCCTCCTCTTCCTGTGTCTTGGGACACTGATCCACATATAACTTTACACCAACAGGAATAGGAACCTTGACCAGTTTACATTCCTGCATATTAAACCTCTGCAATATTGTCTCGACATATTTTCTTTGATTTAACCAGAGTTTCCTCTTTTTTTGATTTCTATCAATTTCTATGCCCAAAATGAAATTTGAACCACCAAGATCCTTCATGTTAAATTTAGAGGACAACTGAGTTTTCACATCGTGGATAATCTCCTTGTTGTTTCCTATCAACAACATGTCATCCACATACAAGACCAAATAAATCAAATGATCACCAATTAATTTAAAATACACACAATGATCCTCTTTGCTTCTTGTGAAGCCAAGTCCAAGCATGTAAGTATCAAATTTTTGATACCACATCCTTGATATTTCTCTACTTTTCCTTTTGCATTCAACTTCTTTTTAAATACCCATTTGTTGCCAATGGGATTTCTTCCAGTTGACAACTCCACTAGATCCCAAGCCTCATTCTTATCCAAAGATGCCATTTCTTCGTCCATTACCCTTTTCCAGAGACTTCCATCCTCTGAATCCATTGCCTCCCTGACAGTTCTAGGATCATCATCAGTAATAGACAAAGCAAAATTTGAACGGAAATCAGATGGAGTATACCTTTTCGGTAGCCTTCTTTCTCGAACTTATCTCCTCAATATTGGAGTATGAAGATCTTCTTCCTTTGATTCTTGTTCTTTTGTATACTCTGAGTCATCATCCTTTAAATCAAACTCTAGTTTCTTTGGTTCTTCCTTACTTGGTAGGACTTCCTATTTAACATCCTTCATTTCTCTAAATACCACATCTTGTCTATACACTACCTTCTTATTTTCTGGGTTCCAAAGCTTATAACCTTTGAGACCATCTTTATATCCAATAAAGATACACTTTTCAGCCTTCTTATCTAGCTTACTCTTGTTTTCCTTTGGAACATGAACATATGCATCACAACCAAATACCTTGAGATGTCTGAGAGAAGGTTTTTTACCAGTCCATACCTCTTGTGGAGTCTTGTCATCCAACGTTGATGAGGGTGATCTGTTGACTAGGTAACATGCAATACCCACTACCTCTGCCCAGAATTTTTGTTGTAACCCGGCACCACTAAGCATGCTCCTTGATTTTTCCATCGTCTTGTTCATCCTTTCTGCAACTCCATTCTGCTGAGGTGTATATGGAGTAGTCTTCTGCCTTGCCATACCACACTTCTTACAAAATTCTTCAAATTCATTCTCGCATAACTCTCCGCCATTATCTGTCCTCATCACCTTAATTCTTTTTTCTGTTTGATTCTCAACAAGAGCCTTAAACTCTTTAAACCTGTCAATGACTTTAGATTTCTTCCTAAGGAAATATATCCAAGTATTCCTCAAGAAGTCATCTATAAATGAGACATAGTACACAGATTTTCCCAATGATGGGATCGATATAGGTCCAAAAACATCACTGTGAACTAGCTGTAAAATTCCCTCTACCTTCGTTGCACCATAAGAGAATCTTACCTGATTCTGCTTCTTATATACACAATGTTCACAGAAATCAAAATCCAGAGAGCAGATAGACATACCTTCAACCATACCTTTACCATGTAGTAATCGAAGACCCTTCTTTCCGATATGCCCCGGTCTTTGATGCCACATCATAACCTTTTCTCTAGAGACTGTAAGAGTTCTTTCTTCTTCAACTCCAATATCAGGAACAATGAAACTATTACACCCATCACTAATAGTGCTTCCTTGCAGCTTATATAGAGTTCCAAACCGAAATCCCTTCAACAACACCATTGTTCCTCGAACCATCTTGTAGGTTTCCTTTTCAAATATTGTTTTTACCCCTGCATCATCCATTTTGCTTACAGAAATCAAAATTCTGGCCAAACCTGGGATGTGCAGAACACCATGCAGTGTTCTAATCCTTCCATCTATGAGCCTCAACTTGACTTTTCCTCGTCCTATGATTATGGTTGTCGAATCATCACCTAAGAAAACATTACCTCCATCACACCTTTCATATTCACAAAACCACTCCCTGTGAGGAGTCATATGAAATGATGCACCAGAGTCAACCAACCATGCCTCATGATCTGCATGTGTGCTTGAAGAAGCTAAGTACACATCCCCTCCTTCTTTCTTGGAGGTCTTTTCTTCTGTAGAAGGAGATTCTTCAGATCCCTTCTTTTTCTCAACTTTGGATCTACACTGCTTCTTGTAGTGCCCTTCTTTTCCACATCTCCAACATACCTTTACAAACTTTCTGGGAGATTTAGATCTACCCTTAGACTTAGATCTCCCACTTGAGAACTTAGATCTATTTCTTTCCTGGGAACATCCTCTTGCAAATAATGCGTCTATGCTCTGTCCTTCCATATTCTTCCGTCTCATCTCCTTCGACAACAAGGATGAGACCACTTCATCAAACTTCAAGGCAGTTGTATTGCTACCTATGGCCACAAACAAACTATCCCATGAGTCTGGTAAAGAACACAGTAAATTGATACATTTATCTCTATTTGAAATTTTAATCTCAATAGATACTAACTCACTTACCACACTATTGAAGGCGTTCAAATGCTCTGCCACCGAGTCTCCATCTCTCATCCTCAGGTTTTACAACTTCTTTCTCAGGAATAGTTTATTTACTAGGGACTTAGACTGATGCAACTTCCCTAACTTATCCCATAAATCCTTGGCTGTAGCTTCCTACACATTCAATAATACTGAATCTGAGAGACACAATTGGATTGTATTCTTTGCCTTTCGATCCAACTTTTTCCAGTCATCTGCTGAAGTTCCTGGAAGTGCAGTACTTGGATCTACCGCGATCCACTGATCTCTGTCCACCAACAAATCTTCCATCTTGAGCTTCCACAACTCAAAACTTTGCCCATTAAACTTCTTGATCTCCATCTTCGAATTGCTTGCCATTTCGTTTCACCCGGAAAATCAATACCACAGATCTCCCACTGTAACAAGGCTTATCACAGTCCCGAGCTAAACCCTTGACCACAAAGGCGTCCCCCTGAAGCCAACAAAGCTCAGATACCGAATGTAGATTTTAACCTTGTACAATATTTACTACAAACAGATTTTTAGTAAACGAACAGAAAAGATACAATGGCAAATACAAACATTACACAGAGATTTTTCCCCTGGAAACCTAGATCGGGAAAACCAACATATTCTATATTCATTTATAGTGTTACATTGTTTACAATACAATATACATATAGGAGCTAGCGGCATCCAAAACCCTAACCTAATGACCTGTATTAGTCAACAACCCTAATTCCTTAACCGAAAATAGAAAACCATCGGCAAAAAGCATGTGTCGAAAAACCGTCAAAAAATGCGACACGTTTCCCAAGGCAACAAATTTTTCTTAGGGGCGTTGCCCCCGAACCCCTGCGCGCCTGACACAACGCAGACACTACTGCTCGTGCAAAGAATATAACACATACCCAACATGACAGGCTAAACATTGCTGATAGGACGACTCCTACAGAAAATCAACGTGGCCCCCAAATCAGAAATCGTAATTTTAGGAGAAACCAACCCCAAATTAGACAAAGAGAACAAAGAGAACAAAGAGGTTCGGATCAACAAATCAAGCCTCCATTTCAAGAAAATTATCCCGATTGAGGGGAAGAAATAGTTGAAGACCTTGATGATGTTCACATCAATTTGATGAGAATAATTGATAATGATTCTATATTTCTCACTCAAGAAGAACACGATCTTTTCATTCTTTCACAAACTGAAATTGATCATGAGGAATCAAAATATTATAAACAAGGTTTTGAAAACGCAATTATGGAGGTCGATAGACAATACAATCTAACGAGTGAGAAATCAACTGATAATCCTACCAAGAAAACTCCTGATAATTCTACTAAAAAGACAACTGACACATCTGCTAAGAAAATTCCTGACATCCCTCCTAAAAAGAACACAGAAGTTCCAACTAAAAAAACATTTGATATTTTCTCAAAAACAACTCAAATTGATATTTCCTCTACCAGCCATCCCAAAGATATTTCACAAAAGGATGTTGTTGAGAAACAAGATGTCCTTAACCCATATAAAACTCAAACATCATTCAACAAAGAAATTGAATTAGAAAAACTCAAGATACCCATTCCTCTAATAGAGCTCATGATTAAGAATGCATATAGATCACAAGTGATAAAAGCTCTGAACATAGAGGAAGGTACATACACAGTAAATGTTACTGATGATCAACAATAACTATTATTTGGGCCCGAGGTCAATGGAAAACCCGAAAGTGGAGCTGTACCCCCATTCTACATAAGTTTAAATATTCATGACAAAACTCTCCATAATGCAATGCTTGATTCTGGTGCTTCCCACATCTTTATGCCTAAGGCTGTTATGGAAAAATTAGGACTTGATATCACTAGACCATACAAAGAGTTGTATTCTTTTGATTCAAGTAAAGTAAAATGCATAGGTCTCATTAAATATTTATGTGTTACTTTAGCACAAATACCAGACAAGAGCTTGGTAATGGACATAGTTGTTGTTGATATACCTCCTAAATATGGCATGTTACTGTCTCGTTCACGGGGAGCTAATTAACAAGGAGCCCTTCAAATGGACATGACTTATGCTACCATTCCATTGTTTGGTCAACATAGGAGATTGTATAGGGAAACATTGATGAAATACATGGTCAGTAGTCAAGATAAACCACACATTTATCCCTTATATTTTGTTCATTCATACCTTGATTCTCTTATTCTGTACAACGATGGAGACATAGGAAAACAAATTACCAATTTAGAAAATGATGTTGATAAAATTGAAGAAGACAAAACAGTTATGGTGGAACCTGATAAACAAAATGAACCTCTGTGGAGCTTAGATTTTGATGGGGCTGTTAGTAAGGAAGGGTCGGGAGTAGGTGTATGGTTCTTAAATACAGAAACCAACCACTCAGAAGGACATTCCTATAAGCTAAATGTAATGTCCCTTTCCAAATAGGAGCTCCAGAGAGGAGGCTTAATGGTCTAAACCGCCCCGTTAGACTATAGCCAGGGCCAAAGAGGGGTAAACAGGGTTACTAGAGGTCACTCCAGTTATAGGTGTTATATTCAGAAAGTGACATTGAGCTAAAAAGGGTTAAAAGTGTTTTTAAGTCATTATGAGCTAAAAATAGAAGTCAACAATGAATTAGGGTTTCAGCAGTGATTTAGGGCTTTGGAAGTCAACAATGAATTAGGGTTTCAACATGATTTAGTGTTTTGGAAAGCTATAAAGGAAGGGTCAGTGACCTAATTCATTATTATGCAGATTATGACTTCTCATTGAGGAGAAGAGGCACATCTCAGGAGAGATAGTTCAGTGGATTCCAAGAGGAAGACACTAGTGGGCTGATTTCGGTGTTGAGAGACACACCCTAGTCATTGGGAAGGTTATTCAGGTCTTCCATCATTCTTCAGCAATAGTTACACAGTGTTCAATAGCAAGGGCGCATTCATCCAGAGTGAGGGCGCAACTTCTGAGAGGGTTTTTAGTCGACCTATCCCATCTAGGGAGAATTCCGAGATTTCCCTCAGATCCATTTGAGAGGAGGGCAAGGCGCATCTTTTGCCTGGTTTCTCATCAGATTCTGATGGAGGAATCATCTGGGATGGATTTTCCAGACTTGGACGTGCGACACTTTTGGCGGGCGCATTTGGGGTTCCAGAGCGAGCATCAGACCAGATTCAGGGAAACCCTTTCGACCCATTTCCCAGTAGACCAAGGCGGTCATTTTGAGACATATCGCGTCCGATTCCAATGGAGGAATCACTAGGACACATTTTGCCAGAAGAAGAGGGACGCATTCCCCAAGGGGTATCCATTCGGGGTCTAGATTCATCAACAGAGGGGTCCGACAGATACCAGTAATGAGGACTAGAGCAGGGCGCATCATTTGGGATAGTTTCCAGGCCATTCCGAGAATTATAGCTCCCATGGAGAACTTTCCAGACTTCCAGCAGTTACCGTCAGAGCTGCCATAGTCCCAACGCATCCATTGATTCCGCAGTGCTGCCATATTCCGGGTATTATCTTTTAGTTGCTTATTTGTATTTCGACTAAGATCCTTTGTTTGTTGATCTAGTTGAGTATTGTCAGTTTATTCAGCCGCATTCGGCCATTTTGTAATCCTACACACACATTAGCAATGTTTCCTAGACTAGCCAAGTCAGGAACATTACAGTGGTATCAGAGCTTTAGTCCTACCAACCAGTGACTAAAGACAATGAGTGCAACATAAGACCCAGAGGGTCGTGAACACGTAGGTGACGAATATGTCATTTACAACAGGCATAAGGAAAGAAGGCATAGGCATGATTTTCCTCGCTTTCCTCCTAGCTTAGAGGAAGAGGAAGAGGCACATAGAGAAGCAGAGAGAAGGGCAGAGCGTGAGGCTGAGTGTGAGGCAGAGAGGATGCTAGGAGACCGATAGGAGCGACCAGAGGGCAGTGGCAAGGCCCCCGTAGATCCAGAGACAACTTTCATGCAGGTTATCAACGATATGTTAGCTAGTCAACGGACCATGTTTCAGTCCTTGACACATGTGGTTGATAGATTGGCTAGAGTGGGCACCCCAGACACATAAGCCCCACATGCAGCACAAGGGAACTCAGAAGCAGGCAGTACACCCCAGTCACCCTCTTGCACATACACCTTTGCGAGTAGGATTCCCAGACCCTTGTTTCCCAGTTTCCAGAGGGCACCCCTGGTAGTAGCACCGCCACCGATATCACAGAGGCCACCCACTCATGCAGACAACATTGCAGAGTATAGGAGGGAGTACGCAACATTGGGTCGTGACTTCCATCAGGACATGACCTCAGTCGAGTACTGTGGACTCAGACTCAGGAACCGCCCCTGAGAGCCACAGAGGGGAGGACCACAACAACAACAGGGGCATAAGCTCGATTTCATCCGAAAAGTTGGGAAACTCACCATCCCTTCTTTCGACAGATTGTCCAAATTCACCGCCATAGCTTGGGTACAGAAGCTAGACACGTATTACAAGCTCAACCAGATGACTGAGACAGAGGCCATCGGTTTCACGACCTTACACTTGGAGGGTGAGGCACACAAGTGGTGGTATCATGGACTGGTGACATTGGGTCACAGTTGCATCACCTCCTATAGGGAGTTTACAGATAGGCTCATGGACAAGTTTGACAGGAAGGATCCCGAGATACACTTCAGGGATCTAGCCTAGTTGAGACAAACTGGCATAGTAGAGGCATTCATCACAGAGTTTCAGCGGGTAGCCGTGGCAGTGATAGATATATCAGAACCCAGGATGATCATGTTATTCACAGAAGGACTCACAGAGCCTTTGAGAGGATGGGTGAAGGCATACAGGCCTCCCACTTTGCAGGATGCCCTCCTTCGCACTCGAGATCTGGCCAACTGAGTGCCAAAGACTAAAACTTTCTCCAAACCATTTGTGCCCCAGAGGGATCGAGACAGGAAGCCATTCTAGAGAGAATGGAAGGGCAAGGTGAAGTTGGATGATGAGACTAGGCAAGAGCTTATGAGGAAGAAGCTTTGCTTCAGCTGTAGAGATCCTTTGGTCCCAGGCTACAGGTGCATGGGCAAGGGAGAGATTCATTATATTGAGGTAGTAGCAGACAACGTGGACAGTGAGAAGGAGGAGCAGGACAATGGATCCACTAGTTCAGAGGAGGAGTCAGCACCAACAGAGGAGTAGCCTCCCCGTAGACCACCGACACCGGCAGGAGCCCATCCTCCAGTAGTCCCACAACCGCCAGAGCAGGCTAACATGAGGAAACCAACAAAGGGAGGAGTCATAGCGACCCTTTCTGGTGTTCCCAAGTATGATACCCTCTGTATCAGAGGGATTATTCAGGGGCAACAGGAAATCGCCTTGATAGATGGTGGGGCCACCCACAACTTCATCGATGCTTCACTAGTATCGAGACGGGCACTTCAGACAAAGGATTTTGAGGGGTTTTATGTTGCGGTAGCAGATGGCCACACAGTGGAGTGTCTAGACAGAGTTCCAAACTTAGAGATGAAGTTAGCCAACTACACAGTGAGAGACACATTTTATGTGGTTGACCTATCGGACACAGATGTGGTGTTAGGAGTTCAGTGGATGATTACTTTGGGAAAAATCACTACCAACTACCAAACCTTGGAAATGGGATTTAGAGATCAGGATGGGAAGAAGGTTGTTCTAAGAGGTATGTCGACAGGAGCACCCATGACAGTTTCAGCCAAGAGGATGGAGAGGATATTCAGACATGGGGAGGTGGCATATGCCGCAGAATGCTTGATCACTACTCAGAAGGATTCAGAAGGTCGACAACAGTACCATACAAAGATCAAGAATTTATTGGGACGACATCAACAGGTCTTTGAGGCAATTCCACCAGGGAGACCAACTGACAGGGGGTTTGAGCACACCATTGAGTTGGAGGAGGGGGCCAAACCTATGATCACACCCCCCTATCTTCATCCTAGGAGGTTGAAGGATGAGATAGAGAAGGCAATCAAGGAATTGTTGGCGATGGGACACATCATAGACCGAGCAACAACCCATTTGCTTCTTCAATTGTCTTAGTTTTGAAGAAGGATGACACCATGAGGTTGTGCATTGATTACCGATCCTTGAACAAGAAAACCATCAAGAACCGGTACCCTATCCCACGCATTGACGAGTTGATGGATGAACTGCATGGGGCAGTTTTCTTCTAAAAAAATTGATCTACGCTCTGGATATCATCAGATCAACATCCGAGAGCAGGACACAGAGAAGACGACAGATCTTACCAAGCATGGGGCCTTCATATGGATCGAGAAATCACATGAAGCCTTTGATTGCATGAAGGAAGTCATGGGCACTTGTCCAGTGTTGGCACTACCAGACTTCACCTTGCCATTTGTACTAGAGTGTGACGCATCCAGCGAAGGGATTATTGCAGTTTTGATGCTGGGAGGATACCCCATTGTATTCGAGAGCTGGAAGCTTAGTCAACCTGAGAGGTTGTACTCCATTTATGACAAGGAAATGTTGGCAATCATGCATGCCTTGACTAAGTTCAGACAATATTTGGTGGGCAACATATTCGTGGTCAAGACCGATCAGAACAGTTTGAAGTATTTCCTTGAGCAAAAGGACCTCAGTGAGCGCCAATATAAATGGGTGACGAAGGTACAGGCATTCGACTTTAACATAGAGTATGTCAAAAGGGAAGAAGAACATTGTGGCCGATGCACTATTGATGAGGCCTGCGACATGTTCTTTGATGGAGATTTCAGCAGATTGGAAATCCCACTTGTTAGTGGAATATTCCAAGAACAAGTTCGCTTGTGAGGTGATGGATGGGCAGATACAGGATGACCGGTATAGGGTCATTGACAATGTCATATTTTACAAGGATAGAGTCTACTTGGTGCCAGATTCAAGGCTCAAGAAGAAGATCCTCGCCGCAGTTCATGATTCACCTCTAGTAGGCCATCAAGGGTTTTTCAAAACCTATAGACAGATCAGAGAGAGGTTCTCATGGAAGGGCCTCAAACAGGACGTTATGAGACATGTCAGTGAGTGTGTGAGTTGCCAGCGGAACAAGTCGGAGCATGCTCTTCCAGCAGGGCTACTCTAGCCACTCTCCATTCCAGAGCAGAAATGGGAGAGTATATCTATGGACTTCATCACAGGTCTACCCAATGTCCAGGGTAAGGACTGTATCTATGTAGTGGTCGACAGATTGACCAAGTTTGCTCACTTCTATGCCATATCGACAAAGTACAATGCAGTTCAGGTAGCCGAGCTTTTCTTCAGGGAGGTCTTCATATTTCATGGGTTGCCGAAGAACATCGTTAGTGATAGGGACAGTCGGTTCATAGGGACATTTTGGAGAGAGTTGTTTCTGTTGGTGGGGACAGAGTTGAAACCTAGCACCAGCTATCACCCTCAGACAAATGGGCAGATCGAGATTGTCAACAAGTGGGTTGAAGGGTATTTGAGGAACTATGTAGGAGGACAACAGAGAATGTGGGTAAAGTGGTTACCTTTAGGAGAACATTGCTACAACACCACCTTCCACATGTCCATTGGTATGACACCCTTTCGAGCATTGTACGGATATGATGCTCCCACTTTGGTAGACTTGGTCTTCGAAGAGAGCAGAGCTCCCAAGGCCAAGGATTGGATCATAGAGAGTCGGGAGATTCTCAAGTTGTTGAAAGAGAACCTGCAGACGGTGCAAAACCAACAGAAGATAAGTGCGGACAGGCACAAGATAGAGCACAACTTTGAGGTTGGAGATTTGCTTTTCTTGAGACTCCAATCCTACAGACAGTCATCTCTGAAGAAGAGTGGGGTCGAGAAGCTCAAGCCCAGATTTTATAGTCCTCACAAGATCATGTGCCGAGTAGGCGAGGTTGCTTACGAGCTAGAGCTTCTAGAGGGGAGCAAGATTCATAACGTGTTCCACGTTTCTTGCCTAAAAAAGGCAGTAGGACAATTCATTAGCACATCAGAGGAGCTTCTCCCGGTGGATGAGGAGGGACAGTTGGAGTTAGTCTTGGGGGAGGTTTTGGAGTCTGGGAGCGGAAATTGAGGAGCAGGGTCATCAGAGAGTGTTTGATAAGATGGAGAGGGCTTCCTGTAGAGGATGCTACTTGGGAGAGCGAGCAGGTGTTGCAACACCCTGGACTGGTATTGCTTGAGGACAAGCAATTTCGGGAAGGGAGGATTGTAATGTCCCTTTCCAAATAGGAGCTCTAGAGAGGAAGCTTAATGGTCTAAACCGCCCCGTTAGAGTTTAGCTAGGGCCAGAGAGGGGTAAACAGGGTTACTAGAGGTCACTCCAGTCACAGGTGTTATATTCAGAAAGTGACATTGAGCTAAAAAGGGTTAAAAGCGCTTTTAAGTCATTATGAGCTAAAAATATAAGTCAACAGTGAATTAGGGTTTCAACAGTGATTTAGGGTTTTGGAAGTCAACAATGAATTAGGGTTTAAGCATGATTTAGGCTTTTGGGAAGCTATAAAGGAAGGGTCAGCGACCTAATTCATTATTATGCAGATTATGACTTGTCATTGAGGAGAAGAGGTGCATCTTAGGAGAGATAGTTCAGTGGATTCCAGGAGGAAGACACCAGTGGGCTGATTTCGTTGTTGAGAGACACACCCTAGTCACTGGGAAGATCATTCAGGTCTTCCATCATTCTTCAACAACAGTTACACAGTGTTCAACAGCAAGGGCACATTCATCCAGAGTGAGGGCGCAACTTCTGAGAGGGTTTTTAGTCGACCTATCCCATCTAGGGAGAGTTTCGAGATTTCCCTCCGACCCATTTGAGAGGAGGGCAAGTCGCATATTTTGCTTGGTTCGTCATCAGATTCCGACGGAGGAATCAACTGGGACGCATTTTCCAGACTTGGACGTGCGACACTTTTGGCGGGCGCATTTGGGGTTCCAGAGCGAGCATCAGACCGGATTTAGGGAAACCCTTCCGACCCATTTCCTAGTAGACCAAGGTGGTCGTTTTGAGACATCTCGTCCAATTCCGACGGTGGAATCACTAGGACGCATTTTGCCAGAAGAAGAGGGGCACATTCTCCTAGGGGTATCCATCCAGGGTCCAGATTCATCAACAGAGAGGTCCGACAGATACTAATACTGAGGACTACAACAGGGCGCATCATCTGGGACAGTTTCCAGGCCATTTTGAGAAGTATAGCTCCCAGGGAGAACTTTCCAGACTTATAGCAGTTACCATCAGAGCTGCCAACAGTTATTGTCAGAGCTGCCATAGTCCCAGCGCATCCATTGTTTCCGCAGTGCTCCCATATTCCGGGTATTATCTTTTAGTTGCTTATTTGTATTTTGGCTAAGATCCTTTGTTTGTTGATCTAGTTGAGTATTGTCAGTTTATTCAGCTGCATTCGACCATTTTGTTATCCACAGAGATATCATAATATAAACTATGCAGTCCTTTGTCGCATTTGTTATTTGTATGATCATTTATATGCTGTAAACGATTCATCCTACACACACATTAGCAACATTTTCTAGACTACCCAAGTCAGGAACATTACACTAAATTTCCAATGTACCAACAATTTAGTTGAGTATGAAGCCTTCATCTTAGGACTACAACTTTTAAAGAAGCTTGGTGCCAAGAGAATTTCAATTCGTGGTGACTCTGAACTGATAATAAAACAAATCAAAGGTGAATATTCTGCTAAACACCCAAGGTTGAGGGCTTACATGAATGCTGTCCTAGATTTTCTAGAATGCTTTATTGAGTATGACTTATCAACCATTCCCAGAAACCAGAATATTCTAGCTGATGGTCTGGCTACCTTAGCAAGTACCCGCAAAATGCCCTACCATCCTAGTCACCAATACACAGTTGAAGTAAAGAACAGACCAACTGTCCCGGATAACATCAGATATTGGCAAGTCTTTGGAAATGATGAACAAATTGAAATTTTTTTACAATCAAAGAATGAATTTGAATGTGCCAATATAGATGCAAATTTTGAGGATGAAGGAGAAAGTGTGGATGAGATAGAATCAAAAGAAATAGATAAAAAACACGAAGAATTGGAAATATTGCAATTGAAAGATAATGTTTTGCCTAGAGAGTTAGTCCCCTTAGAGGAGTTGTTAGATTTTGATGATGTAGCCAAAAAGCCTAAAATTGAACCTATTGGAGCTGAAGTTGAAGATTGCAACATAGGAACTAAACAAGAGCAAAAAATGATTAAACTATCTAAATCTTTACCCCCTGCCGAAAAACAGAAATACATAAACTTGTTCAAAGAATTCATAGACGTTTTTGCATGGAGTTATGAAGATTTGAAATCTTACGACACCAACATTATACAACATAAAATTCCTAGAAAAGAAGACCAAAAACCTTTTAAACAGAAACTTAGGAGGATCAACCCAAGGTTGATGCCTCTGATTGAAAAATAGGTCAAAAAGATGTATGATGCTAAGATCATTGTCCCATTAAGATTTTCTAAGTGGGTATCAAATTTAGTTCCAACTAGAAAAAAGAGTTGAGAAATTAGACTTTGCATTGATTTCATAAATCTTAATAAAGTCTCTCTCAAAGATAACTACCCTTTTCCTAAAATGGATCACATTTTGCAAAAGGTGGTTGGGTCCAATAGAATTTCTCTGTTAGACGGTTTTTTTGGTTACAATCAAGTTTTAGTCCATATTGAAGACCAAGAAAAAACAACATTTACTACACCTTGGGGTACTTTCATGTATGTGAAAATGCCTTTTGGCTTAATGAATGCTGGAGCTACATTTCAAAGAGCAATGGATATTGCTTTTATGGATGAACTAGGCAGGTTGATAGTTATATATCTTGATGATATCACTGTACCAATAAACCAAGAAGTGTACCAACAATGTATCTCACCCAACATGTATCATATACCATGAAAATGCCTCTAGTCATATTCCTCAAGCATGCTCCTCAATATCACAAAGATGTAGTCTCATAACACAATCTGACAAGCCTCAAGTATATGCCAATACCACAAAGATGGCCTCTAACAATGAACCATACCAACCATATACTAAGTACCAAGAGTGTGTCTCAAACATATAACATTCTTACCTCAACCATGTACCATCAAGGGCCTCCAGAACATACCTTAAGCATCTTCCATATCATCCAAGATTCAAGCCTCAAACAAATACATAGATGCCATACCTTTACGCATGAGAACCTCTAGAATGAAGACCTGGGAACTTGCTTCACACTCTAGATACATGGCATCTTCATCTTCTCAAGTTTTTATGGCTTTACCCTCATGTACAAACCCTATTATACTGTTAGCACATGTACATACACACCCTATTATACTGTTAGTTCGCGTATGTACGCACCCTATTATACTGTTAGCCCGCGTACGCCTCAGAAAGTAGGGTTTTCTCAAGTTCTACAACTCAGAAACTTTCGACCCTTCAGACTTTCGCTACCTCATAAAAATGCCACCACATTCAACTTAAAAAATACCAAAGATAAACCATAACCATTCACTAAACCATTCATTAAACCATAACAATTCACTAGATAAATGTTCAATATAAGTGTGTGTGTATGTGCTAATAAATGTCTCCATGAGGTGTACTGATACAAGTGATAGGTAACTCCCCTCCTTACTTTAGGGCTTCTAGGGTTTTCTTGTTACACCAACTTTACCCTTTTATTAACCAACTTGTAACCAACTAGGGGTTTCTTGACCACTCGTTGGGGCTTCCAACTTCACAAGACCATATCTCCCTAACCGTGAGGAAATATGTGATATTTCACATATTACCAGAAATGGCACGACGAGTACTATCCATCTATGAGTGCCTTACCTTCATTTACTCAATCCTTCAATTCCATATTCCTCATTCAACATTGCTACCAGAATATGCTACCAAAATCATTCAAATGTGTCATGTTATCGCACAGTTTGTAGCTAGGTCAAATGGCTAGAAGATAGAGGCCAAATTGGTGTAACAGGAACCTTCCCCACCCAATGTCACCACAATGGGGAGGTTCTTTCTATTTAGGGAGGTTAGGCCCAGGGGAGACGTCCCCGATAACCTGGGGTTTTGAAGAGGCAAAGGTATAAAGGTCAAAGTAAAAGTCCCTGTGTAAAGGTCAAAGTGAAAGTCCCTCCTCACAGGTTACCACCAAGATCAGATAGTCTGGCTAAACAACCAATAATGAAGTGTAGCCCCAAATGAGAACACCTGCCCAGAACAAGACAATATCAAAACAATATATGCAGGCTTTAATTCAATGGGTTAGTACTTCATATAACTATCTGATATCAATATATAAGCAATTAAAACAATAGATATCAATGAGATCAATGTCAATTAATATAGCAATGGAATAATATCAATTCATCAATAAATATTGAGATGATGTAGCCGACAATGTATTTAATCAATCCCTTACTCAATAAATGCTCTTAACCATCATCTAATTGCTTATCAACAGAAAGTGCTGCGTCAAGATGGAATAACCAAGAGTGACGTCAGCCTAATTAGGGTTAGTAGTTAGCTAGGGTTTCAAATTGTAAAGGTTTTTAAAAGTTGTTTGGCCACTATCACTTCAATGTTGGGGAGCTGACATCAATGCCTAAGGGTAAATGGAGTCAATTAAAGAGAGGACGCAAAGTTGAAGGGATAAAAGGCTAAGGACGAGAGGGAAGGGTTCCAAGGTGCTGCAATGGCAGGGTCCTAGAATCAAAACCCTAGGGGAAAGAGGTTCACTCCGGTGTTGCTTAAGCAAGGCCTCGTGCTCTTTCCTCCTTCCTTATGTTAAATTTGGCAAAACGGCTAGCATAAAAGATAAGTCAATACAAGAGAGTGAGGTGAGGAAGAGTGTTGTAATGGCAATGCCCTATCACCAAACCCTAGAAGCAGGACGACCCTAGGTGTAGATATCCTAGGCTTGGGACGTCTCCTCCTTCTTAACTCTTAAAAGGCACGGCTAGCACAAGGGAAGAAGTAAAAAGAGTGTAGCAATGGCTAGGCTCTTCCTTCCTTCTTCAATGGCTGAAAATTTCTCTTTTAGGGGACATGAGACAACAACCTACTTGTGTGTTTGTTCCCTAGGGTTTTAAAATCAACAAAATTTATAATAAATGCAAGAATATAAGCCTACAACCATTCAATTAAGAAGTTTTGCAAAAAAAACACTTACATATCATGAAGAAATAACATTGCAAACCCTAGTTGTAAACCTTCCTTCAAGAGAAATGCCAAAAATGCCAAGAAAATCCTTCCTTCAACAAGTGCGCCTCACTTAAAAGATCAAATACCCAACAAGGGCGCACAAATCAGACCTCACTATGAGAGGGAGTTGTGTGTTATGTGAAAATGAGGGAAAAACTCCTCAATATATATTGTATCATGACCTTTAATTAAATTTAGGTCATTAAAAATAACCAACAAGGCTACAAACCAAAATTATATTGTTTTTACATTAAATTGTCAAATCAAAGCCCTAAGTGAACATAAGCAAGACGTCAAGCCCTATTGAGGGAGACATTAGCCCCTTTTTAGGGCAAATGCAACACAAAATGACAAAACGTTGGCCCTCTCTGGGCCTCCCAATCAAGCCACACGTGCCAGCTGCCCTGTCAAACTGTCACACGCTCAAGGTGACGTCAAAGGCTCCTAGGTGATGTCCTAGGCCATCAAAGAGAAACGTTCCACTAGAAGTGGGTCAACCCCCCTAGGCTGGGCTCAGCCAAAGTGTCCTTGATGGAACGTCCTTCTTCTTCTCAGGTGCAAAAGATCAATCAAGCGTCTTTGCCCCTGATGGGGTATCAACAACCATCTGACGGGCTCTTCAGCCCCATGGAGGTCTGAACTAATCATCTCCCTATGTGTACCGGTACCACATGGTCTGAACTGAGAATTGATTGGAGGGTATGTGGCACCTTTGTCTAGGGGAGAATATCCTCAATGAGGGGAGAATATCTCAGACTAAGGGACCCTCAATGTAGCCAAATAAACTTAGGAAAAGAAAATAAAAGGAAAATCCTAGGTGTGTGTAATATCTCCAACACCCCCCTTGAACACTACTAGGGAGTATACATAATGAATGAGTCCCGATAATAGAGGCCATGTTAGATACCCATGAACAATGCAACTAATGAACACTGAAATAAAGTGAGGAAAGAGGGAAAACCTCATGGGAACCCCCTCTCAAAAGAAGATAAAGACAATTGCTAGGCAATTATGTCCTTCACTCCAAGATGATCACGCAAACTATGGAATTTTTGCACTGTGAAAGTCTTGGTGAAGATGTCGACAATTTGCCCAATGGAAGGGCAGTACTGCAAATTGATGACCCTGTCATGAACTAGGTCCCTGATAAAATGCATATGTATCTTGATATGTTTTGTCCGTTGTTTCTGTATTGGATCTCGACAGAATTTGAGTGTACTCTAATTGTCACACTAGATCACAGTCGGACGATGGAATTGAATACAAAGCTCGATGAGGAAGTTCTGTAGCCACAGTGCCTGGATGGTGATGTTACTGCTCCCTTGTACTCGACCTCTGCTGAAGATAGAGCAATAGCTGATCTCCCTTGTACTCGACCTCTGCTGAAGATAGAGAAATAGCTGATTTATTTTTGCTTGACCAACAGATTGGGCCAGATCCCAAACTCAACATGTACCTAGAAGTGGACTTGCGATCAATGCCATCGCCAACCCAGTCAGAATCAACGAAGCCTATGAGATATGTTAGAATTAGAGAAGTAATGCATAACATAAATGTCTTTTAAAATTTCAGCTAGAATAGCAACTAGAACACATCAATAGATACTGGACTTAAAAAGAATAACCAATTTTTCAAGTATATGCAATACTCAGATCTGAACATAAAAACTCAACCAGTGATTTATTTCTTAACTAGCAAAACATTAGAATATCAACGCATAGACTAGTTTTGATATTGGCTTCAAGAACAACTCTAAGTGATAGATCTAATATAGATCCAAAGGAAAACAGATCTAAACAGTGGATCTACAATGGATCTAAGCTAAAGGCAATGAACAAATAGAACAAGCATCTAGATCTAGGTTTCAGAAAGAAAATATAATCAATGATAACTTTTAGAAATTAAAAGAACTTACAAATCTAACTAGTTGATCTTACCTTGAAGACTTACCTCAAATTACTGAAGGAGTGCACCCACACATAGGTGACGAAGATCCACTGAATATATCCTCATAAAAAGTCAGGATCATAGATCTACCATATAGGTTAGATCTCTTTCCAAGAGATGAAAGGACTTTCTTGCCACCAGGAGGAGAAACCACTTAAAACACCACACATAAAATTTCTGTGATCAAACCCTTATACACATAGAACTTTCCAGCAAATAAAACCCTTGTGCCAAGGGGTACGACTGTCTTGAATACATAGTCTATAGGTTGTGGCTCAAAAGAAGGCCACGGCTAGAACTTTCCAGCTAGAGAGAGGCCACGACTCAATGAGTAAAGGCCAGATCTATGAAGGAGAGGCCACAGACTAATGAAATGAGACAAACTTGAGCAAGGTAGACCACGACCCAATGTATAGCAGCCATATCAGCGAGGAGAGGCCACGACCTAATGAATAGCAGCCAGATTAGAGTAGGAGAGGCCATGGCTCAACTAGAAATACCCTAAAAGATAATGGCAGCTTCATACTTCAAAGGAACATGTAACTACTCCATAGAAATAGTCCAGCAATAGCCCTTGCATCATTTACAACCAGAAGTAGACAATAATAAGTCTGAGATTGAAACTTGGCCATAATAAGAGGGCTGAAAATATCACTAAACAACCACAGTTGCTGTTGCAAGAGAGGCCACAACAAGCAAGGAGGAGTCCGCTCACTTTTGGAGAAATAACATGAGAGTGTATCTTTGAAGGGTAGAGGGTAGGCCTCTATTTATACTTTTAGGCTAGGGTAAATTAAGGGTAATAATAATTAAAGTAATAATTAAAAATAACATGTTTTAATTAATATAAATATTAATTTAAACATGTTATAATTAAAACATTTAATTAATATTTTACATTAACCCTTAAGTCACAAAGCCCCAAACAAACACAAGCAAGGGTAAAGGGGTTTTAGGTGGGGTTGCTTGGTGGCAATACTTGTCCATTCATTTTCAAGGTGACCTTATTAACTTTATCATCATTGCGTATGGGATACATCCCTCATGTGGTCATGCCCACCTTCAAAGGGAGTCATGCACCAACAAAACACCTGATCAAGGACCAGGTTGCCCCAGAACATTTCTAGGGTCTTATCCACCAAGGTACAAGACCAAGGATCAACCCATGCCCCAGGCATGGGTACCCTGGACCATGTCCAAGGGCCCTAAACATATCTAGGGACTTTTAACTGCTTGGTCCCAGACCAAGAACCTCAGTCATATACTGGGGGCCCTCTCATGGGTCTTTACTGCTTGGTCCCAGACCAAGAACCCTAGTCATATACTGGGGGCCCTAACAAGGGTCTTTTGCTGCTTGGTCCCAGACCAAGAAACCCAGTCATATACTGGGGGCCCTAACAAGGGTCTTTTGCCATGAGACTGATTATTTGGTCCCAGACCAAGAACCCCAGGAGTGCACTGGGGGACCTAGATCTCGGCTAGGGTCTTTGCCATCCTGCCAGAGAATGGCTCTTGCAACTGCTTCAAATTTAACACTCCCTCTCAACAAGAGAGGCATTCTTGGCTACACCAAGCTTGTCACGAAAGTATACAAACTTTGTCAAGGACAATGACTTGGTAAAAATATCTGCTGTCTGTTCTGCCATCGGAACATACTGAATGCTGAGAACGTTCTTTTGAACCATGTCCCAGACATAGTGATATCTCATCTCAATGTGTTTCGATCTGTCGTGAAACACTGGATTCTCGGTGAGCTTTTTACAAATCTGATTGTCACAGTGAATGATTGTGGGTTCAATCTCTGAACTGAACAAATCTGAAAGTAGCTTCCTAAGCCACATTGCTTCTCTGCTAGCAGCACTTGCAACAATGTATTCTGCTTCTGCAGTGCTTTGGGCTATAGAGCCCTGTTTCTTGCTAGACCAGGAAATCATTGCAGAGCCCAAACTGAAGCAATATCCGGAAGTGCTCTTTCGATCCACTGTACTGTCCATCCAATCTGAATCTATAAAACCATGGAGCATTACACCTCCACTGGAAGTGTACCTGAGACCATAAGCTATAGTTCCCCGAACATATCTCAGAATATGCTTCACATCAACCATATGTAAATGCTTTAGTTCACACATGAACTGGCTGAGAGCATTTACTGCATAACAGATGTCTGGTCTCGTATGTAGTAGATACATCAAAGATCCAATGATCTGCCAATATAAGGTGGGGTCTTCTGGATCTGAACCTGTAACTTGATTTTGTAGTTTCTTTAGGTTAGAGATCATTAGAGTTGGCATGGACTTGCAGTCCATCATGCCAAATCTGCGGAGTACATCAACTGCATATTTACCCTGTGAGAGAAAGATCTCTCCTGGTTTATGCCAAACCTCCAAGCCTAAGAAATAGTGCATGAGTCCCAAGTCTTTCATTTCGAACTCTGCAGAAAGCTCTCTCTTTGTCTGAGCTATCAAGTTTTCCTCTCCAGTGAGGAACAAATCATCCATGTATAAGTCTAGGATAACTGGATGATTTTGAACAATCTTTATATAAAGATTTGGGTTTGCTATGCTCTTGGAGAATCCAAGACTTTGTAGAAAACTGTCTATTCTACCATACCAAGCTCTCGGAGCTTGTTTCAACCCGTACAGGGCTTTCTTCAGTTTGCACACATGAGATCTTTTATCATGTATCACTAAAACTTTCAGGTTGCTCAATATATACTTCTTGCTCAACTTCACCGTTAAGAAAAGCAGTCTTAACGTCCATCTAGTGAAGTTTCCAACCCAAAACTACTACACATGAGATAATAAACCTGATTGAAGTATACCTGGCAATTGGAGCAAAAATCTCGTCGTAGTTAATTCCTTCTTTTTGAGAGAAACCACGAGCCACAAATCTCGCTTTGTATTTCTCAATACTGCCATCTGCTGCATGCTTTATCTTATAAAGCCATTTTGAAGTTACTACTGATTTGCCATGAGGTCTAGGAACTACGGTCCATACAACATTCTTTAGAATAGAGTCATATTCTTCATTCATAGCATCTTTCCACACTTGATGTTTGGAGGCTTCAACAAATGTGGAAGGTTCTGAATCAATCATAGTATTTAAATGAGCTATGAGACCGGAGTATTTATCTGGTTCCTTGCTTTCTCTGAAGGTGCTCTTAGGAGCTGAATGCTTTTCTTCTTCTTTCAATATTTCCCGACACCAGGCTGGTTTCCTTTTAGCAGGAGGTGTCTCCATTGGAAACTCAATAGTATCCCTTGAGGGGTCCATTGGAAGTTCTGAGGTTTCCTCCCTCTGCTCATCTGGAAGAGGAGAATCTGAAGGATCAAGTGGTGGAGCTTCCTGCTCCTCTGAATCACATGGAAGTTCTCTGGCCCGACGAAAAGCTGTTTCTTCATGAAAAGTCACGTCTTTGCTTACTTTGATGAACTTTTGACCAGGGATATAAATCCTTTAAGCTTTTGAGGCCTCACTGTATCCCACAAAAGTTCCTTTCTTACCGGAGGGCTCTAGTTTAGTCCTCTTCTCTTTTGGAATGTGTATAAAGACTAGACTACCAAAGATTCTTAAGTGATCAACTGAAGGCATACATCTGGTGAAAACTTCTTCAGGAGTTTTCGCTTCAAGGGCTTTGTGTGGACATCTATTCTGAATGTAGACTGCAGTACTGGCAGCCTCGGCCCAAAGCGATAAAGGTAAGTTTTGGTCATGCATCATGGCCCTGGCTGCTTCACAGATAGTTCTATTCTTTCTTTCAGTAACCCCATCCTGCTGAGGATTATATGGCATAGTTAGCTCCCTCTTAATTCCAGAAGCCGGACAGAGTTCGCCGTATTTGAAGGAGTCAAATTCTTTACCATTATTTGTTTTGAAAATTCGGATGTGTCTTCCTGTTTGATTTTCAACAAGATTCTTGAAATCTTAAAATCTTCTAAAAGATTCATCTTTAGTTTTTAAGAAATAAATCCAAGTTTTATGCGAACAATCATCAATAAAAATGATATAATAAATACAACCATTCATAGACGATGCAGACATGGGCCCACAAAGATTGGAATGAATTAAATCCAAAATTCCATTTGACTTTCTATTACTAAGAGGATAGGGTTTCTTTGTATTCTTACCAAGTGAACAACCTTTACAAACACTATCATGCTCAACAAAAAATACTGGCATACTTGTCACCATCTTTTGCAAACCTAGAAGTGCGTTGTAGTTGAGATGTCCAAGTCTTCTGTGCCAAAGCTTGCAGGGATTGATCGTCTCGTGAACTAGAGCTTGAACAACCTGACCTGAAATCTTATAAAGTCCACTCTCACGAGTTCCAATAGTTATAGCTTTGAAACCATGTTAGAATTAGAGAAGTAATGCAGAACATAAATGTCTTTTAAAATTTCAGCTAGAATAGCAACTAGAACACATCAATAGATACTGGACTTAGAAAGAATAACCAATTTTTCAAGTATATGCAATACTCAGATCTGAACAGAAAAACTCAACCAGTGATCTATTTCTTAACTAGCAAAACATTAGAATATCAACGCATAGACTAGTTTTGATACTGGCTTCAAGAACAGATCTAAGTGATAGATCTAATATAGATCCAAAGGAAAACATATCTAAACAGTGGATTTGGAATGGATCTAAGCTAAAGGCAATGAACAGATAGAACAAGCATCTAGATCTAGGTTTCAGAAAGCAAATATAATCAATGATAACTTTTAGAAATTAAAAGAACTTACAAATCTAACTAGTTGATCTTACCTTGAAGACTTACCTCAAATTACTGAAGGAGTGCAGCCACACATAGGTGATGAAGATCCACTGAATATATGCTCAGAAAAAGTCAGGATCATAGATCTACCATATAGGTTAGATCTCTTTCCAAGAGATGAAAGGACTTTCTTGCCACTAGGAGGAGAAACCACTTAAAACACCACACATAAAATTTCCGTGATCAAACCCTTATACACACAGAACTTTCCAGCAAATAAAACCCTTGTGCCAAGGGGTACGACTGTCTTGAATACACAGTCTATAGGCTGTGGCTCAAGAAAAGGCCACAACTAGAACTTTCCAGCTAGAGAGAGGCCACGACTCAATGAGTAAAGGCCATATCTACGAAGGAGAGGCCACGACCCAATGAAATGAGACAAACTTGAGCAAGGTAGACCACGATCCAATGTATAGCAGCCAGATCAGTGAGGAGAGGCCACAACCCAATGAATAGCAGATAGATCAGAGTAGGAGAGGCCACGACTCAACCAGAAATACCCTAAAAGATAATGGCAACTTCAGACTTCAAAGGAACAGGTAACTACTCCATAGAAACAGTCGAGCAATAGCCCTTGCATCATTTACAACCAGAAGTAGACAACAATGAGTCTGAGATTGAAACTTGGCCAGAATAGGAGGGCTGAAAATATCACTAAACAACCACATTCACTGTTGCAAGAGAGGCCGCAACAAGTAAGGAGGAGTCCGCTCACTTTTGGAGAAATAACATGAGAGTGTATCTTTGAAGGGTAGAGGGTAGGCCTCTATTTATACTTTTAGGCTAGGGTAAATTAAGGGTAATAATAATTAAAGTAATAATTAAAAATAACATGTTTTAATTAATATAAATATTAATTTAAACATGTTATAATTAAAACATTTAATTAATATTTTACATTAACCCTTAAGTCACAAAGCCCCAAACAAACACACACAAGGGTAAAGGGGTTTTAGGTGGGGTTGCTTGGTGGCAATACTTGTCCATTCATTTTCAAGGTGACCTTATTAACTTTATCATCATTGCATATGGGATACATCTCTCATGTGGTCATGCCCACCTTCAAAGGGAGTCATGCACCAACAAAACACCTGATCAAGGACCAGGTTGCCCCAGAACATTTCTGGGGTCTTATCTACCAAGGTAGAAGACCAAGGATCAACCCATGCCCCAGGCATGGGTACCCTGGACCATGTCCAGGGGCCCTAGACATATCTAGGGACTTTTAACTGCTTGGTCCCAGACCAAGAACCTCAGTCATATACTGGGGGCGCTCTTAGGGGTCTTACTGCTTGGTCCCAGACCAAGAACCCTAGTCATATACTGGGGGCCCTAACAAGGGTCTTTTGCTTCTTGGTCCCAGACCAAGAACCCCAGTCATATACTGGGGGCCCTAACAAGGGTCTTTTGCCATGGGACTGATTATTTTGTCCCAGACCAAGTACCCCAGGAGTGCACTGGGGGCCCTAGATCTCGGCTAGGGTCTTTGCCATCCTCCCGGAGAATGGCTCTTGCAGCTGCTTCAAATTTAACAAGATCCAATTTGCAACCTGCTGCATAGTGGATCCCATAACTAATGGTGCCCTAAACGTATCTGAGGATGCGCTTGGAAACCTTCCAATGTAATACATGCGACCCCTGCATGTACCTGGAGACTACCCCTGCTGCATATGATAGATCTGGTTGGGTGTGGGTGAGATATAGAAGGCTCCCCACAAGCTGTCGATACATGGTGCTTTCCACCATTGGTGTATCTCGACCATCCACAAGTCTAACCCTAGATAGGAAGGGTGTAGGTGCTGACTTGCAGTCTGTCATGTGGAATCTCTCCATGAGATCTCGAGCATACTTAGCCTGAGATAACTTGATGCCTGATGCATCCTGGTAGATCTCAAGACCAAGAAAGAAATGGAGTGGACCCATGTATGTCATCAAAAACCTGTCACGAAGAATGCCCTTGATTGTAACAATCGCTGAAATTGAGATGCCGGTGATCAAGAGATCATCCACATATAGGACTAGGATCATAAGTTGTCAGTGGTCCTCAATATGTAGACATTTGGATCGGATTTGCATCTAACAAAATTCTTGGAGAGCAGGTAGGAATCTATGTCTGCGTACCATGCTCTAGGCGCTTGCTTAAGGCCATACAACGACTTTTTGAGTCGACACACTAAAGATGAATTCTATATGAATCCAGGCGACTGCTCCGTATAAATCTCCTCTGAGATATCCCCATGAAGAAAAGCATTCTTCACGTCCATCTGATGTACTTGCCATCCCTTGGATGCTTCAATGGAAAAGGTCAACTTGATAGAATCAAACTTTTCTATTGGAGCAAAAGTCTCAACATAGTCAATCCCGTGGATAAGATGAAATCTCTTGGAAACCAGTGTTTCCTTGTGTCTGCTCACCTGTTCGTCCATTGCCTTTTTGGTCTTGTAGATCGATATGCATCTGGAAAGCTTCCCGTGTGAAGGAAGCATAATCAGACCCCAAGTCTAGTTCTCGAGGAGAGAGTTGTACTCCTCTTGCATGGCTGCTTCTTAGAAGGGGTTCCCTGCAACCTCTCTGTAGGACCGCGGGTTTGAAGACTGAACCATATAACAATGCAAGTGCATTGTGGGTTCAGTGGCATTGAGTACATGAGGAGGATCCTCAAACTGAGATATGGTCCGCCTCGGATGCGTTGGATCCCCAACAAGGTCTCCTGCATCCTGAAGTGTGGATTGTGCCCACTTGGGCATCTGCTCCGACTCCTCATCTGCATGTACTGAATTTGCATATGAATGCTTTCACTATGCATATGTATCCTTTGAATCCTCCGACTCTGTATCAAAACTCAGATCTATGGTGTGATCTGAATGTGTGGACTCATCATCCGCAACTGGTGGAAGTACAAGAGTTTCTGTATGTGGCTCATGTGGAGCATGCGGGGGGCACTTTCCTCGAACTAGACATTGCGCTCAATGATGAGCTGGTCTATAGAGGGATCAAGTAACCTGTATCCCTTCACACCATCGGGATAACCAACAAAAATGTATGGGTGGCTCTGTGGATCTAATGCTTTCCTCTTCTCAAAGGGAATGCAGGCCCATGCTTCTGATTCAAAGATACAAAAGTGAGTGACCTCCGGTTTGTTGTCTCTCCAAGCCTCGAAAGGAGTCTTGTCCTTAATATATCTATGAGGGGATCTGTTTTGAATGTGATTGACACAGTTAAGTGCCTCAACCCAAAGCTTGGAAGGAAGTGGCTTTGCATATAGCATGCAACTGGCCATCTCTTTGAGAGATCTGGCAAAGTATATGGTACTGTGTGTTGCAACGGTATCTCAGCCTCAAGACAAATATTTTGAACATATTTTTTTACATACTCCCCACCATTATCTGTATGGAGGGCTTTGATCTTTCTCCTTGATTGAGTCGAAACAAGTGCTTTGAAATCTTTGAGATGCCCAAAGACCTTAGACTTATTTCTCAGAAAAAATACCCAAGTATAACATGAGTAATCATCAAAAAATGTAAGCACACACTTTGCCTTGCTGATGGATGAATGCGGGAATGGACCTATGAGATCACTGTGAATCAAATCCAATGGAGAGGAGTCCTTGTGAGCCTTCCTTGTTGATGTTTCTCTAGTTAACAACATCGGGCAAACATTCTCCCAGATTAGTCATGCTAATTTGACCAAGGGAAATGACTCATTCACTCACGGAGCTTTTCTAGTGATTGCTGAAATATTGTAACTGCAAAGAGTATTCAATTTATTATTGAGTTATTATTAGTTAGATCAATCCCCTTTTGTGGATTGATCATGTCGGGCTTTGTAAATGACCAAATCCCCTTTTGTGGATTGGTCAAACCCTAATTATATCATGCTAATTAAGGAGTCGACCCCCAAGCCTAATTAAAGTGGTTTTAGCCACTAAGTGAAGAAGTCGACCCGTTCCAGTGAAGAGACACCTCCCTAGCGCCTGCCAGCTAGTATAAATAAGAGAGGCTAGTGCCTCATTCATTCACTCACTCAACTCACTCATCTAGTGCGGAAGTTTGAAGGAAGCTGCAGTTTCTTGTTGTTGGAAGAAGGAAGAGAGAGGCACATTGCTCAGTGTTGGATATTCTCCAGTGTTTTGGTTTATTGTCTTGGCATTGTATTGGCTATCTATATTAAGGAAGTTTTTGTCGGGTTTTCTCCTCCATGAGGGTTTTCAAGGATAAATGTTGTGTATCTTGTGATTGTGTTTCTCTCAGTGATCCTGCATATGCTATTATTGTCAAGTAAATTGAAAAGAAACTTAATAGCTTCTCTAAAAGTAACATGGTAATAGCGCTAATATGAAGAGAGCACCTTTCACTAGATAAGCAAAAACGTCACTGTTGTCGTACAAGAAAATTAGGGCTTTTTGTTGAAGAGGAATTTCAGCCTAAAAGCTTCTAGGGAAGTGCACCCTAACCTAGCAAACTCATTTGCAACTTGAGTGCACTTTTAGAGTGGATAGAACTCCCAGAAAGTGAAACCCTAGTTTCCACACGTACGAGAAAACCAGAAAACCTGAAAAACTAGAACCAGTACCAGAAGTAACAGTCCAGATTTGTGCAAGCTCAGTTTCAATGGGTAAAAATTGGATTTTCAGAAAACTTACTGCACCGGGCTACTCGCCTCAGCCAAGCGCACCTCTCGATAAGCACAACTGCAGGTCAAGATGTTTGCAAGCACCAAGCTTGTTGACAAGTTAGAAGGTGTGGATAACTTCCGTGCCTGGAAGTATATGATTGCAGTCATTCTTGAAGAGAATGGCCTAGCAAGATTCATCAAAGAAAATGTACCAAAACTTGCAGATGCTACAACTAAAGCAAAGTACCAGAAGGACATGGTTAGGGCCAAAAGAATCATTGCAGACTCTATCAAAGATCACTTGATCCCTCAAGTGGCATCTAAAGATACCAAAAAAAAAAAACAGAAAAGAAATGTTTGATGCCCTAACCAGATTGAATGAAGGAAGAAATATTAATCGGAAGATGAACTTGAGAACTTAACTCAAGAATACAAAGATGAAGGAAGGAGAAACAATTCATGAATATTTCTCTATAATATCTTAATTCAAGGAACAACTAGAAGCAATTGGAGATACCCTAGATGAAGTTGAAATCATAATGACAAATCTTAATGGTCTCACAAGACCTTGGGATGCATCCATCCAAACCATTTGTGCCAGAAAGGAGAAACTACAATTTGACAGTCTTTGGGAAGAATGTGTAAAAGAAGAAGCAAGCGTAGCTAACCTAGAAGAGATACTATTAAGGGATGAAGATCAAGCCCTAGCTGCTCATGCTAAAGGAGGAAAGAGAAGGTCTCACTTCAAGAAGGAGACCCATCTACATAAGGAGTCTCACTCCCCAAATAGATCCATCCATAAAGAATCTCACACTCCAAGGAGATTCCAGAAGTTTCATAAAGGTTAAAGAAGAGAAAATGATTTCTCATCCTATCAATGTTACCACTGTGACAAGATGGGACATATGTTGGTTGTGGAGCCTGATTATCTTCCTGATTTAGAGGTCTTTTGCTTTCAGTCGTGTTTATACCCCATGAAGTATTTACACCCCAGAAGTATGTACACTCTTCCACGCGGGGGAGTGCAGAGGGGGGTACCCCCTCTGCAGGGTCCGGGGGCAAGCGGGCCCCCAACGGGGGTTCGGGGGCGAAGCCCCCGAAGCAAAAATTGCCTTGTAAAAGTATATTGTAATTTCATTGTAAATCTGGACCGTTCATTATAAGGTCGCAGATATAACAGTAGAGATTATGTTAGGGTTTTTTGCCCTAGAAGGCAACCCTCTTTTATGAGGGAAATGTATTGTGAGTATGTATGATGGTAAATATTGTATTTTGAGAGAGGAGACTATGAGAGAAAGAAGAGGAAGTTACAACGGGTTTTGCTGTAGGTTGTATCCCTTCATTTGCTGGATAATAATAAAGGAAGGACCTGGCAATTTCTTTGGTGGACGTAGCCCACACTGGGTGAACCACGTAAATCTGTGTCTCTCTTGTATTGTGTGTTTTCTGTGTTTTGTTTCTTCATTTGTTTTATTTTATTGCTCCGCGGTCTTGTTTTTCTAACAACTAGTATCAGAGTGTAAGGTAACTCGCAGGAAAAGAGGGTTCCTGGTTCGAGTGGGAGCAATGTCGGAAGATGGAAAGTTTAGGGTTGAGAAATTTAACGGCCAAAACTACACGTTATGGAAGATGCAGATGGAAGACTATTTATATCAGAAGGATCTATTTCTACCATTGAACGGAGTAGCAAAGAAGCCGACGGCCATGAAGGACGAAGAATGGAAGATTCTTGACAGAAAGGCTCTAGGAACGATACAGCTGAAACTGGCAGTGTCGGTGGCTTTCAATATTTTGAAAGAAAAGACAACGAAGGGTTTGATGGACGCGTTGGCCAAATTGTATGAAAAACCCTCGTCGTCGAATAAGGTATTTCTAATGAAGAGATTATTTAATATGAAGATGTCAGAAGGTGGGT
>ML816514.1:124178-137490 GCA_009831015.1 Picea engelmannii
GTCTTCAAGAATGAAGATGAAGATGAGAAATTTGCCAGGTCCAAGAAGTTTCAGAGTCCAGCATATACAACAGCGGTGGAGTTGTTGAGATCAGTCTCCAAGTGGGAGATTGTTGGTTGTGGAGCCTGATTATCTTCCTGATTTAGAGGTTTTTTGCTTTCAGCCGTGTTTATACCCCATGAAGTATTTACACCCCAGAAGTATGTACACTCTTCCATGCAAGGGAGTGCAGAGGGGGGGTACCCTCTCTGCGGGGTCCGGGGGGGCTATCCCCCCGACTGGGGGCAAGCAGGGGTTCGGGGGCGAAGCCCCCAAAGCAAAAATTGCTTTGTAAAAGTATATTGTAATTTCATTGTAAATCTGGACCGTTCATTATAAGGTCGCAGATCTAACGGTAGAGATTATGTTAGGGTTTTTTGCCCTAGAAGGCAACCCTCTTTTATGAGGGAAATGTATTGCGGCTATGTATGATGGTGAATATTGTATTCGGAGAGAGGAGACTGCGAGAGAAAGAAGAGGAAGTTACAACGGGTTTTGCTGTAGGCTGTATCCCTTCATTTGCTGGATAATAATAAAGGAAGGACTTGGCAATTTCTCTGGTGGACGTAGCCCACACTGGGTGAACCACGTAAATCTGTGTCTCTCTTGTATTGTGTCTTCTGTGTTTTGTTTCTGCATTTGTTTTATTTTATTGCTCCGCGGTCCTGTTTTTCTAACAACATATTGCTAAGAATTGTCCAGCTAGAAGAGAAGAATACAAGAAGAGAAACAAAAGGCACCGTGCCCATATAGTTGAAGATGAAGAGCCACCCACAAAGATGATTAAAGAAAAGATTGAAGACTATGTCTTAATCTCTGCCCTCTCAGGATCAATGTCATCTAGTGAGGATACTTGGCTCATAGATAGTGGTACTTCCAAGCACATGACAGGTCAGAGAAACATTCTCTCTAGCCTTACAAAAAATAACTTTCCCCATAAAGTTACACTTGGAGATTATTGCCAGTACCCTATCAAAGGAGTGGGAGAGTCCAATTACAAACTTGATTTGGGGACCCCAATGAAGATGAAGGATGTACTATATGTACCAGGTTTGGCGAAGAATTTGCTTTCTATCTTAGCTTTAGATAAGAAAGGCTTCAGGGTTGCATTCATAGATGGTGAAGTCCTTATGTGGCCTAACAGAAAAACCATAGAAGATGCAATTGTTATTGAAACAAAAGAAGGTGGCCTGTACAAATTAAAAGATCACTCAGATGCAGCCTTGATTCACTCAACTAAGAGTCCGTGTGAACTTTGGCATAGAAGACTAGCTCACATCAACTGCAATGCATTACCATATGTAAACAAAGCAGTTACAGGTCTTCTAGATTTCAAGGTTGATCATGAAGGTGTGTGCAAGGGATGTGCACAAGAAAAGAACATTAAGAATCCTTTCTCGAAGAGCGACAGTAAAGCCGAAGGAGTCTTGGAGCTCATCCACTCAGATGCATGTGGCCCAATGCCATCCACCTCTGTTAGTGGGTATGTATACTATGTATCATTTATTGATGACTATTCTCGCAAGACTTGGTTTTACCTCTTGAAATCAAAAGATGAAGTGCTTGGGTAATTCAAGGAATTCAAAGCCTTGATAGAAAATCTCTCCGAAAGAAAAATCAAGATACTCTGGTCAGATAATGGAGGAGAATACACGTCAAAAGAGTTTGTAAGCTTTTGCAAAGATGTCGGGATTAAGAGGGAGCTCACCACTCTCTACAATCCTCAACAAAATGGTGTAGCAGAAAGAAAGAATATAACTATAATGGAAGCAATGAAGACCATGATCCATGATCAAGATCTTCCAATGTAGTTATGGGCAGAAGCAACAAGAACAACAATGTATGTACAAAACAAATTATCCCATAGTGCACTTGGGTTCAAAACCCCCGAAGAAATGTTCTCTGGAAAGAAGCTAGAAGAAAGCCATCTCAAAATATTTGGTTGTCCAGTGTTTGTACACATTCCGAAAGAGAAGAGAACCAAGCTGGACCTTTCAAGAAAGAAGGAAATATTTGTTGGATACTGTGAGGTCTCTAAGGCCTTTAGAATTTACATACTAGGTTACCATCATATTGAGATCAGTAGAGATGTAACCTTTGATGAAGATGCAAGACTCAAGAAATAAAGGAGATGCCAGCTTGAAGAAGTATATGAAGAAGAGCCTGAAGCTCCCAGAGTTGCAGAACCGGTGAGGGAAGTCACAGTTTCCCCCGATGATGGGATTCAAGAAGATCATGACATGATAGAATCTCAAGAACCTCCCAAAATGACGATCTCTCATAAGAGAAAGCTTGCTTGCGTGAGGGAACTAATTCAAGATGGAGAGAAGTATGGTTCCCCAGAAGGAACCATGAGAAAAGTCAAGAAACCCAAGCCATTCTCTAGTTATATGGCTTTGATGTGTGATCTCATAGAGAAGGAGCCTACTTGATTTGAAGAAACAATTCAAAAGAAAGAATGGGTAGATGCCATGATAGAAGAATACCAATCCATTATAAAGAATGATATATGGGAAATGGTTCCCAGAGCGAAGAGAAAATATGTGGTATCTTCGAAATGGCTATACAAGATAAAACATGCTGCTGATGAAAGTATTGAGAAATATAAATCAAGGTTTGTAGCTCGTGGGTTTTATCAAAAGGAAGGCATTGATTATGATGAGACATTTGCTCCTGTAGCCAGATACACTTCTATCAGAACTATCATAGCCTTTGCAACTAAGATGAAGTAGAAGTTACACCAGATGGATGTGAAAACAACCTTATTGAATGGTGTCATTGAATAAGAAGTGTATATAGAACAACCCCAAGGGTTTGAAGTTGAAGACAGAAAAACTCATGTCTGCAGGTTGAAGAAGGCTCTGTACGGATTGAAGCAAGCTCCTAGAGCTTAGTATGGAAGGATTGATAGTTTCCTGACGAGCTTGGGCTTTACTAAGAATAAAACTAATTCTAACCTTTACTTCAAGGTTATGAATGATGAGCTAATTATATTGTTGTTGTATGTGGATGACTTATTCTTAACTGGAGAAGAAAATCTCATCACTGATTGTAAGAAGAAGCTCGCTGTAGAATTTGAGATGAAAGACCTAGGCCTAATGCACTATTTCTTAGGTCTTGAGGTTTGGCAGAGCCCAGAGAAGATCTTCCTTAACCAAGGGAAGTATGCAATTGAAATACTGAAGAGGTTTGATATGTTGGAGTGTAAATCCATGAATACACCCATGGAATCAAAGTTGAAGCTCCTGGTTGATACTTCGTCAGAATTGGTTGATGCTACGCTGTACAAACATATCATTGGATCATTGATGTATCTGACGAACAACAGACCAAATATATGTTTTGTTATGAACACATTGAGTCAGTATCTGGTAGAGCCTAGACGTTTTCACCTTGTTGTTGCAAAACATGTGATGAGATACCTTAAGGGTACGTTGGACTTTGGTCTCTGTTACGATGGAGATCAAGACTTCAGACCGATTGGTTATATCGATTCAGATTGGGCTAGAAGTGTTTTTGACAGAAAGAGCACTTCAGGATGTTGTTTCAGTCTGGGGTCAGCCATGACTTCTTGGCAGAGTAGGAAGCAATCTAGTATTTCTCTCAGCACAACAAAAACATAATACATTGCTGCATGTTTCACCAGTTGTGAAGCCATATGGCTACGAAAGTTGTTGGTCTATTTGATCTGGAGATGAAAGAAACCGTTATTCTATGGGATAACCAGAGCTACATAAAGATGACAGAGAACCTTATGTTCCATGACAAGTCAAAGCACATAGGAATGCAGTATCACTACATTCGTGATATGGTGTAGAGGGGAGCCATAAAGCTCCAATATGTTGGCACAAATGAGTAGGTTGCAGATGTGTTGACCAAGCCTTTGTCTCGTGTAACGTTTGAGCACTTTCGAGACAAGCTTGGTATAGTCCGAAAGGACCTCCCTCAAAAGGGGAAGTGATGATGATGATACTATGGTATCCTGACCAACAACAGATAACTTAGTTAGGATTTTATATCCTAGGGGACTGATCATCCCTGGACAGATCCTGAAGGTCTGGTAGGGACGGTTTGTCAGAGTGCCTGTGCATGTATACACTAGCTATGGTCAATATTGGTAGCTCCGTTAGGATTTTTATAATCCTAGGGAATCTTATGATTCCTGGGCGGATCCCGAAGAACCTGTAAGGATGGTCTGTCAAAGTACCACGTGGTAGCTCCGTTAGGATTTTATATCCTAGGGAATCTTATGATTCCTGGGCAGCTCCTTAGGGACTGTCAGAGTACCACAAAATGTTATAACACCTGTCTCATTCTGTTGCCCCATGATGATGATGATGTTGCTCCAGCCTTCGTGCTGTGATGTTGTTGTTGCTCCAACCTTTGTGCTGTGATGATGATGCTGTTGTTGATGTTGTGTCAACCTCGTGCTGTTATTGATGATGATGATGTATTAGTGTTATACTAATTGATGTTGATTCATATGATGATGATGCCATTCCAGCTCCTTGCTATGGATGATGATATTGATGATGAGAAAAACTTTCGATGATTTATAGATATGCTAATCAATGTTCCAAATGTTGTTGATGTTGCTGCCCTCTCTCTCTCTCTCTCCTCATGATGTTGTAGAATAACCTTCTTGTTAAGGGGGAGTGTTGAAATATTGTAACTGCAAAGAGTATTCTATTTATTATTGAGTTATTATTAATTAGATCAATCCCCTTTTGTGGATTGATCATGTCGGGCTTTGTAAATGACCAGATCCGCTTTTGTGGATTGGTCGAACCCTTATTATATCATGCTAATTAAGAAGTCGACCCCCAGGCCTAAATAAAGTGGTTTTAGCCACTAAGTGAAGAAGTCGGCCCTGTCCAGTGAAGAGACACTTCCCTAGCGCCTGCCAGCTAGTATAAATAAGAGAGGCTAGCGCCTCATTCATTCACTCACTCAACTCGCTCATCTAGTGTGCAAGTTTGAAGGAAGCTGCAGTTTCCTGTTGCCAGAAGAAGGAAGAGAGAGGTGCATTGCTCAATGTTGGATATTCTCTAGTGTTTTGGTTTATTGTCTTGGCATTGTATTGGCTATCTATATTAAGGAAGTTTTTGCTAGGTTTTCTCCCCCATGAGGGTTTCCCAGGATAAATGTTGTGTATCTTGTGGTTGTGTTTCTCTCAGTGATTGTTATGAACATAAAAATACACATAAATAAGATATTAATAAATATACCAATTACATGATAATTACTAAATAATTATTAATAACGAAAACACATGGCTATTGGTTATGGGCACCCCTGCGTGGGTATATAAGTGTGCCCTCATTTCTCAATTGTAATCATCATATCTTATTCATTTATCAATTATTATTCAATTTAGAAATAAGCTTCTGTGTATTCAATAACGAATCTCTTCGTTACATAGGTATCAGAGCGACTCCTCGACAATTGGTTAGCTGTCCCGTTCATCCATCCCCGACCTCCACGTTTCGTTAGTTTTTTTTCCGCGTCCCTGTGGTCCTCGACCACACTCCCACGTTTTTTCCTCACCCCCAGCCCCCGCTCCCGTAACTCTCCTCACTACCTCTTGTAACCCTCCCCACTTCCCTCGCAACCTCCCCCCACTCCCCACTATTCCCACCCCCTCTACACTCCCCCGTAACCCTCCCCACTCCCCGTTGTTCCCACCCCCTCTCCACTCCCCCGTAACCCTCCCATTTCCTCGTTGTTCCCACCCCGTCTCCACTCCCTCGTAACCCTCCCCACTCCCCGCTGTTCCCACCTCCTCTCCCCACTTCCCGTTGTCCCATCCCCCTCACCCCTGACCATAACCCGTAACTTCTGCGGCCCCTGTCCCTTTTGCTACCCCGACCACATCTCTCGACACCATTCTCCCTTCCACACGACCCTCCGCAGACCTTGCCACCCCTATTCCCTACCCCCGACCTCTGCGTCTATCCCCGTTCCTTGTTCTTTCTACCCCCGACCTCTGCGTCTATCCTCGTTCCCTGTTCCTTCTACCCCCGACTAGTAAAATCCGACAGATTGCGATCAGTCAACCACCGACATATTCCATGACATCCTCTTATTAAATCGTACGTATGGTCGTACGATTTCAAGAAGCCGCTTATATAAATAAAATTATAAAAATATATAACAAAAAATTAATCTATAAATTATTAATTTTTTTTTATATTTTTTAAATTTTTTTATATTTACAAGTCAAATTAAGTTATAAAAAAAAAAGACTTAAAAATCTACATTAAGAGATTGAGTAATTAGGGGTATCCTGATTGAGTCAAAATTGCGAGAAAGTATTCGCCCCCAATTACCAGAAAAATGTCGGAATTAAAAAACCAAATCAAAAAAATAGACCAAGAATGCAAAAATGCCTGACAATTACACAAAAAAGCATTACAAAGATCTAATGAGGAGTTGCGAGAGGAAATGAAGGTCAATAATGAAGCACTTAGACAAGAGTTGACCCATAATCTTAAAGAGAAAATTTCAAAGGAAGTCGGAATTGAATTACGAAAAGGCATGGAAATTCTAAAACAAGATCTTAAAGACGATATTTTTCAAGAACTCGGGTTTAACCTACAATGAGTTTTGGGTAACTTTAAAAGAGAAATAAAAGACGATTTGCAACAAAGTCTGGTTCTAATAACACAACATCAGGAAGAAAAGCATAATGAGCTTTTAAAATTAATAAAAGGCCAAAGGCACCAACAAGCTGCCCAATCATAGCCAAGTGACTCAAGCACATCTAACACATCACCACCACTGTCGCCACCGCCCCCCTACAATTCAAATTCCCAACCTATATCACAATATCAACCCTTAATGATTTATCCTCCCAAAGCCAAAATTGAACTATCAAAATACAATGAAGGCGATTACCAAAGCGTGGCTTGGTTTAACAAAACTAAAGAATATTTCCATATATATAATATTACAACCGATGAAGAAAAGGTTAAATATGCATCCATGTACCTTGAAGGCATTGCATACAATTGGTACTTATGGTGGAAAGGAAGAATCTAGTCATACACGTGGAACACCTTCAAAAACGATTTTTTAAAAAGATTCCAGGGCATTTCGGAACAAGAATTTTTCTCAAAACTCACCAGGTTACAACAAAAATGTAGCGTAGATGAATTTACACACCAATGGGAAGCCCTTGCCACCCTAGTATTTGGATTATCTGATAATCAATTACTCCAGTCTTACATAGGTGGTCTCAAGCCACATATCCAAGACGAGTTAAAATTGCATGAGGTCACAACTGTTGAAATAGAAAGACACAAGGCAAAAGCAGTAGAAGAAAAGCTAGAAGGCCAATCAAGATTCGACAAGTATTATTCAAGAAGAAACATAACCCATAACACAAACACAAAAACTGGCAAATATATACCACCCAACTTACGAGAAGATAATAGAAGAAGTTTGGATAACCAAAGAAAAAGAGAAGGTAAATGTAAACGTTGTGGAGAAAAATGGGACCCAAGACACATGTGTCACATAGAAGACAATTCAAAAAAATTATATACTTGCCAAGCAGAAAATAACGATGAATCAGATTCAGAAGAATCAGTAACTGAAGAAATGTGAAACAGCCAAAATGACGTGTCAAATCTCATGGGTAATGACACACCAAGAATATCATTAGCAACCATCACGAGCATTAGCCAACCACAAACACTTAAATTAAAAGGACACATAAAAAAAAGATAATGTCACAGTATTAATTGACACAGGAAGTACCCACAACTTTCTCAACATCAATGTTGCAAGGAACCTCAAATTATTTGTATATTCGGTCCCAGACATGAAGGTGATGGTTGCAGACGGTAAGAAAATTAGAAATGTAGGAAAATGCCATAAGGTGAAACTCCAAATTCAAGATTTCAATCTGGAATCCGAATTTTACATCGTACCCTTGGGAGGAGTAGACGTGGTTTTAGGAGTCTAATGGTTGCAAACTTTAGGCACATACTCAGTCAATCATTAAGAGCATTTCATCAAATTCAAATGGCAAGGGAAAGCATATATTATATGGGTTTCAACCTCCCTAAACACAAGTTGTATCATCCCAACAGATGGAAAAGCTGATCCGGAAAGGAGCAATTGCCTATTTTATTCAATGCCACCAAATGGAAATACAAGAATCAGAACAAGACTCTAAAAATTTAGAAATCCAAGATCTAATTCAAAAACACAAGAAGGTTTTTCAAGACCTCCCCATGGAATTACCACCACAAAGAAGAATTGAACTTATAATTGAAGTTAAACCAGGATCAAGTCCAGTTAAGGTTAGACCATATCGACAACCCATCATCATAAAACAAAAATAGAAAGATTAGTTCAAGACTTGTTAAAATGTGGTGTTATCGTAAAAAGTAGAAGCCCTTATGCAACCCGAGTTGTACTAGTACGAAAGAAAGATGGTTCCTTTAAATTATGCATCGATTATCGTGGGCTTAACAAGATAACAATCAAGAATAAATTCCCCATCCCTTTCATCGACGAAATGTTGGATGAACTTCATGGAGCTAGATTTTTTTCAAAACCTGATTTAAGATCAGGATATTACCATATTAGTGTAAGATTAGAGGATGTACCCAAGACCACCTTCCAGACTCATGAAGGACTCTACGAATTTAAGGTGATTCCCTTTGGGATAACTAATGCCCTTGCTACCTTCCAAGCATCTATGAATGAACTATTTCATCCACACCTAAGAAAATATGTCTTAGTCTTCTTTGACGACATTCTGGTGTATAACAAAACATGGAGGGAACACATCAATATTTTGGGACAAGTGTTATCTATTCTAGAAAAAAATCAATTCTATTTAAAAATGTCAAAATGTACATTTAGCAAGGAGGAAGTAGAGTATCTCGGTCACGTTATATCCAAAAAAGGAGTCAAGGTAGATCCAAATAAAATCAAAACAATTACAGAATGGCCTAGGCCAAAGAGTATATCTAAGTTAAGAGGTTTTTTAGGCTTGGTAGGATACTATCGAAGATTTGTCAAAAACTATGCTCATCTAACTGCTCCCCTAACAAATCTCCTAAAAAAAAACTCTTTTCAATGGAATGAGGATTTTGACAAATGTTTTGAAAATTTAAAAAAAATTATGTCCACAATGTTAGAGTTTAAGATATTATTAGGTTTCTTTTCAATTTACTAGATAACCATAGCATAGATAGGATCACTGAGAAAAACACAATCACAAGAGACACATCATTTATCTTGGGAAACCCTCATGGGGGAGAAAACCCAACAAAAACTTCCTTAATATAGATAGCCAATACAATGCCAAGAGAATAAACCAATCACTACAGAAAGTCCTCTCCCAAGTAATGGGCCTCTCTCTCTTCCTTCTTCTCCAACTGCAGCTCCAAACTTGTGCTTTGGATGATCAAATGAGTGAGTGAGTAAATGAGATGTTGGCCTCCTTTATTTATACAATCTAGCAAGTGTTGAAAGGAAGTGTCTTTTCACTGGTAGGGCCGACTTCTCTTTCTGGGTGGTTAGAACCACTTTAGTTTATTCTGGGGGTCGACTTCTCATTTTGCATATTACAATTAGGGTGTGACGAATCCACAAAAGGGGATTTGGTCATTTACAATGCCTGACATGATCAATCCACAAAAGGGGTTTGATCCAATGAATAATACATCAATAATAAAATAGAATATTCTTTGCAGTTACGATATTTCAACACTCCCCCTTAACAAGAAGGGTATTTTATAACAACATCGGGTGAGAGAGAGAGGGCAACATCATCAACAACATCTAGAACACTGACTGGCATATCTATAAATCATCGGAAGTTTTTCTCATCATCATCGTTCACAACATGGAGCTGTAGTAGCATCATCATCCTCATCAGCGTGAGGCTAAGGTAACAACATCATCATCTTTAGCGTGAGGCTAAAGTAGCATCATCATCTTCTTTAGCATGAGGCTAAAGTAATATCATCGATATCTTTAGCATGAGGCTAAAGTAACATCCTCATCTTCAACATGGAAGATGAAATAACATCATCATCATCATCATCTTTAGCAAGAAGCTGAAGTGGCATCATCATAATCATCTTCAACAAGAAGCTGAAGTGGAATCAACATGGATTAGTATAACACTAATACATCATCATCATCAATAACAACACAAGGTTGATACAACATCAACAACAACCATATCACAACACAAAGGCTGGAGCATCATCAACAACAACAACATCACAGCACGAAGGCTGGAGCATCATCAACAACAACAACATCACAGCACGAAGGCTGGAGCATCATCAACATCAACACTAGGCTGAGAATCTTCAGCACGAAGCTGTCATCATAGCACGAGGTTGGCTACATAACATCATCAACACGAAGTTGCCATCACAACACGAGGTTGGCAACACAACATCATCATGAAGCTGGCATCACAGCATGAGGCTGACAACACAACATCAACATGAAGTTGGCATCACAACACGAGGTTGACAACACAACATCAACATGAAGCTGGCACATCATCACAACACGAGGCTGGAAATCTTTAGCACTAGGCTAGCATCACATCACAGGGCTGGAAACTCAACACTATTCCCCTTTCAAGGGAGGTCCTTTCGGACTGCACCAAGCTTATCTCGAAAGTGCTCAAACTTTACTCAAGATAGAGGCTTGGTCAACACATCAACAACCCGTTCATCCGTGCTAACATAGTGGAGCTTTATGGTTCCCCTCTGCACCATATCACAGATGTAATGATATCAAATCTCTATGTGTTTTGATTTGTCATGGAACACAAGGTTCTTTGTCATCTTTATGCAGCTCTGGTTATCACATAGGATCATGGTTGCTTCCATCTTTAGATCGAATAGACCTGTCAACAACTTCCGAAGCCATATGGCTTCACAACTGGCAGAACATGCAACAATGTATTTTGCTTTCGCCGTGCTGAGAGAAATGCTTGATTGCTTCCTACTCTGCCATGAGATCATGGCTGACCCCAAACTGAAACAACATCGTGAAGTGCTCTTCCTGTCAGAGACACTTCCAGCGCAATCTGAATCAGTATAACCACTCAGTCTGAAGTCATGATCTCCATCATAACTGAGACCACAATCTAACGTACCCTTAAGGTATCTCATCATATGTTTTGCAGCAACAATGTGAACACGTATCGGTTCTACCAGATATTGATTCAAGGAAAAACATATATCTAGCCTGGTATTCGTCAGATACGTCACTGAACCAATAATCTGTCTGTATAGAGTAGCATCAACCAATTCTGACGAGGTATCTACTAGGAGCTTCAACTTCGTTTCCATGGGTGTGTACATGGATTTACATTTCAACATGTCAACCCTCTTCATTTTAACTGCATACTTCCCTTGGTTAAGGAAGATCTTCTCTGTGCTTTGCCAAACTTCAAGACCTAAGAGATAATGCATTTAGGTCTTCCATCAAACTCGGTAGCGAGCTTCTTCTGCAATCTGTGATGAACTTTTCTTCATCTTGTTAAGAATGCATCATCTACATATAGTAGTAACATCACTGGCTCATCATTCATGACCTTGAGATACAGGTTAGAATCAACTTTACTCTGGGTAAAGCCCAAGCTCGTCAGGAAACTGTCAATTCTTCCATACCAAGCTCTAGGAGCCAGCTTCAACACGTACAAAGCTTCCCTCAACCGACAGACATGAGTCTTTCTATCTTCAATCTTCAAATCAAATTTCCTCATTACATTGTACCGGTCTGGTACACTTGCTCAACTGCAACTCAATCTGCACAATCATGTGCTAGCTCTATGTGCTCTCTGCAAGGCACTATCTGTCTCACTACCTGAGAGTATGTCCTCTTCTCTTTCTGCAACTATTCTTTCTGGAACTGGGACTCTGCACCTGCAACTGCTCTGAAGCTGAGAATGATTGCTTCATTCTCACTGTGGTTGTTGAAATCTGTGAGTAACTCCTCATATTCTATCACGACAACAACTTTATCTGAAACTGAGAGTGGCTCAATAACTGATACTGAAGGTAGCTCTACTTCTTTCATGGAGGTAAATCTATCTTTCATTGTAAGTCATGTCTTCATGACCCAACTAATGTAATGCACCAACTGCCACTCAATTTTAAATATGGGGATTTCTCCCCCTACATCTCATACTATATATGAATCATGGTTGTTCTGGTTGTCTTCATAAATATTGGAACTATTTCTTCAATTACTGGAGTAAGTGTCTCGTCATAGTCTTCTCCATCTCGCTGGGAGAATCCTCTTAGACACACATCAGGTTTTGTACATCTGCAACATGCTTTATTTGTATAGATCAATCTTGGAAGTCAATATTGACTTCTCTTCTAGTCTCACGAAATAATCCATATCCTAGTGTTTCTGACTGGCTTCCTTCTTTGTTACTGAAACACAAGAATCTTCCAGGAGATTTCATATCTCCTAGGAGTCTCTGAAGTTACGATCTAGTCTTCTCATGGCATCTGTCTCCGAATACTGGAAGTTGTCTCTTCATCTGATTCTTTCTGAGATCAGGCTTACTCTCGATTTCTTCTAAGTCTACAAGAACTTCATCATCTCTTACAGGGTATACTTGGTGTTGAATACCAAGTCTAAATATGAAAGACAGAGTCAGGCTTCAAATGAGTTCCGCTTCCCATCAAGGTGGCTTCATTAACCTTTGAACAATTCTGCTGTGAGTTCTTGTTCTAAAGTTCGGTCATCTTGTTACAATCAATCTTCATATGAGATACTTTGAATCTCAAAAGATAACTTCTTCTTCATCTTCTGTGGTACATGAATGTATATGGTCATGTACAGAGTATGCTACATGTTTCATCGAATTTGTTGCCTTCTGCAACCTTCACTATAGCTTCCTTAGGGTTATTACCTGTGACCTGAAACAAGGTCAACAAAACAACAAGCAAGAATAATACTCTTTTGATAATAGTAAATAAAACAATAGCACAAATAATTGTCACAATAGCTCCTTTAGAGCTTTCACTTGTGACCTGTCTGAAACAAAGATCAAAAGTAAGAGATACAATACGAAATGAGATCAACACTCTTCTAGTGTTGTGATCAAACATTCATCCAAGGTAACTTGGAATCAACACAAGAAGTTTCTCCTAGAGGAGATGTTAGTTGTATCTGGTAAATGATTACATTAAACATTTATCTTGATATGCTCACATGCTACCAAGTATAATACTTTTCAAAGACTGCTACATCAACTATAATGTTTACT
>ML816514.1:137590-151351 GCA_009831015.1 Picea engelmannii
AGGAGGATTAGCTCCAGTTAAAGAACAAAAGAAGAAGGATCTTTCAAAAATCAAGTGCTTCAGTTGTCATACATTTGGTCACTATGCTTCTCAGTGTCCTCAGAAGAAAAGGAAGGGAAAACAACATGCATCTACAACTGATATTGATGAGCATCCACCACAAAAAAAGACAAAGGAATCTAAACTTGATGAAATTGTAGATGAACTTCGAAAAGAGTACTTCTTTGTCTCCGGTCTTTCAGGAACTATTGCATATGGCAATGATATTTGGTTAGTGGACAATGGTGCTTCAAGGCACATGACAGGTTCCCGTAATTGTCTCTCAGATTTGGTTGAGAGGGAGTCAACATTGCGAGTGGAACTTGATGATAATGCCAAGTATGCAGTGAGAGGAGTTGGGACAACTTCATTCCAACTAGAGTTTGGAGATACTATATATATACAAGATGTGTTGTATGTACCAAGGCTGAAGAAGAACCTGCTTTCTACCTCATCATTGGAGGATAAAGGATATAGAGTTGCATTCAGGAATGGGTAGGTTCTTGTATGGCTTAAGGGCTCAATTTTAGACTCCACAACAGTGATTGGTCTTCGAGAGGGAGGTCTATATAGATTGTTGGGATGACCAACCTAGGCATTGGTACATGACAACATCAATTTGTGTGAGCTATGGCATCGAAGATTTATACACTTACTTTACAAGGCTTTACTAGCATTGAAGAGGATGGTCACAATACTTCCAAAGCTTCAGGTAGAACATGATGGCATTTGCAAGGACTGTGCACTTGGCAAGAATGCCAAGCGATCTTTTCCAAGCAGTGACAACAAGTCCAAGGGGATCTTGGATCTAATACATTGAGATGTATGTGGACCTATGATAGTTGCATCTTTGGGTGGATTCCTATACTATGTGACATTCATTGATGATTTCTCCCAGAAGACATGGATCTCTTCATGAAGACCAAGGATGAGGTCTTCAATAGATTCTAGGATTTCAGGGCTCAGGTAGAGAACCTGATAGGGAAGAAGATCAAGGTGTCGAGGTCAGATAATGGAGGAGAGTACACTTCCGGGGACTTCAATGATTTTTACAAGGAGGCATGGATCAAGAGGGAGTTGGTTGTTCCTTACAACCCACAACAGAATGGGGTTGCAGAGAGGAAGAACATGTCCATTGTATAGGCTTCCAAAGCCACGATTCATGATCAAGATTTACCCATGTTCTTATGGGGAGAGGCATCCAATACATAGTGTATGTCCAAAACATGAGTTCTCACCTAATATTGTGAGACAAGACTCCCGAGGAAGATTTCACAAGTATGAAACCAAAAGTCAGTCATTTGAGGATCTTTGGTTGTCCATTCTACATTCACGTGCCCAAGGAGAAAAGGATGAAGTTGGAGCCTTCTGGGAAGAAATGAATGTTTGTTGGATACAACAAGACATCAAAGGCTTACATAATCTACATTCCAGTACATCGCTAGATAGAGGTCAGTCGGGATGTCACCTTTGACGAAGACACATCCTTGAGGAGGTCTAGAGAGTCTCACATGGAGATCGATAGTGAGGAGCAGGAGCCTTCGAAGGATGTGGGTTTAGGTCTCTCTGTTCCAATTGATCATCCTTTAGACTATTAGGAGAAGTCAAATAGAGCCAGTTGAACTAGTGGACCCACCTAGAGTTGTTGTTCCAGAGACTAGGAAGAGGCCAGTTTGGCTTTGTGATACATTGCAAGATGTAGAGAGGCGTGCAACTGCCCGTGGTTCTTTTAGGGAAAGTAGACAACCTAAAAAATTCTCGAGTTATATGGCATTGATGAGTCACATCATTGATTTCGAACCTTCCAGTTATGAGGAGGCAACATGCCAACAAGTTTGGAGAGATGCCATGATGGAGAAATATCAGTCCATCATGAAGAATGATGTTTGGGAGATTGTGCCGAGACCTGAGGGGAAGTCAGTGGTGACTTCCAAGTGGATCTACAAGATCAAGCATGCACCATACAACAACATCAAAAAGTACAAAGCAAGGTTCATGGCAAGAAGGTTCTCCCAGAAAGAGGGAGTGGACTATGAGGAGACGTTTTCTCTAGTTGCCAGGTACACTTCCATCAGGGCCATTATTTCCATTACAACAATCATGGATTGGAGATTACACCAGATGGATGTAAAGACTGCATTCCTCAATGATGTGATTGAGGAGGAAGTGTACATAAAACAATCTCATGGCTTTGAGGTACATGGGAGGGAGTCTCATGTTTGTAGGCTGAAGAAGGCCTTGTACGGACTCAAGCAAGCACCCAGGGCATGGTACTCCATGATTGATGGATACTTGATGAGCTTGGGATTAACCAAGAGTGAAGCAAATCCCAACATTTACTACAAGGTTGTTGATGGTGATCCTTTGATCTTGGTGTTATATGTTGATGACTTGTTCCTTACAGGAGCATACCAACTCATTGATTAGTGCAAGAGGGAGTTGGCCTCTGAGTTCAAGATGAAGGATCTTGGCTTGATGCATTATTTCTTGGGATTTGAGGTGTGGTAGAAACCATGTAAGATCTTCCTCGGACAAGGGAAGTACACAATTGAGATCTTGAGCAGATTTAGTATGATGGACTGCAAGTCCATGACTACACCTATGATGAAAAATTTGAAGAAGTTGAGTGATTCCGTTTCAGATTCAGATCTGGTGGATCCCACTATGTACAAACCACTGTTTGGATCCTTGATGCACTTGGTTAACATCGAGCTAGATAATTGCTTTGAGTGAACACCCTGAGCCATTTCATGATTGAACCGAGGCACTTCCATTGGGTTGCAACAAAGCATATGTTGAAGTACCTGCGTGGTACAATTGAATATGGTGTGAGATATGACTCAAATGGTGAAGTGAGACTGTAGGGATATGCTAATTCTGATTGGGCAAGTAGTACAATGAACATAAAGAGCACCTCCGGGTGCTACTTCAGCTTAGGATCAACTATGATATCCTGGTTTAGCATGAAGCAAACTTTTGTAGCACTCAATACAACATAAGCAAAGTATATCGCAGCTAGTGTCGCAAGTCGTGAAGCAGTATGGCTTCAGAAACTTCTTGCAGGACTATTTGATCAAGAGCTAGAGACGACCTTAATACACTATGATAATCAAAGCTGTGTCAAGCTTTCGAAAAATCCAATATTTCATGACAAGTCGAAGCACATTGAGATCAAATATCACTTCATCCGAGACATGGTATAGAAGGGAGCAGTAAAGCTCCAGTACATATCCACATATGAGCAAATTGCGAACATTCTCACAAAGCCTATGTCCAAGAAAAAGTTTGCATACTCCATAGACAAGCTTGGCGTGATGCAGAATGTCTCCCTTGCTAAGTGGGAGTGTTGATGTTTCTCTAGTTAGCAACATCGAGCATACATTCTCCTAGATTGGTCATGCTGATTTGACCAAGGAAAATGACTCATTCACTCACGAAGCTTTGCTAGTGATGAATGGCCTAGGCGTAGTCTTTCTCCCGACGAGGAGTGGATAGACTCGAGGTGCTCTAACATTGGTTGCTCCGGGATGGAGTGATCGATATTAGTTAGACGTGCATGTGAGGAAATAGTCATCAACATAAATATAATATATAAATAATATATTTATTATATAATGTATAAATATATAAATAATCAATAATTAATAATTAATAATAAATTAATTAATGAAAATACAATAATGGAAAATAAATGTCCATTTATGAAAAGGCACTCTGCCTAAGTATATATATCGTGGCCCTCAATTGTAATATATCATCTCATATAATGTTTACTTACAATAACCTCTCATCAAGTTCGCTAAGTCTTGTTGAGATTTTCAATGTGTTATTATTCTATGATAACAATAACATTTAAATCATAAGGCAATAATTATCATATCTGAAAATTAGAAAAATTCAACATTCCCTTTCTCAAACTTCTCTTGAGGATGCTTCCCAAGTACATATCCTTCACAAACCCCTTCGTAAAAGTGGATATCGGGTAACTCGATAACCATCCCCTTCTTGCTAAGTTGCTGCATGTACCTGAAATTCAAGTGACCAAACCTCTCGTGCTATAATCTACTACCGTCATCATCATATGCACGTAGTACAAAGGAATTAGGTTCAATAAACTTAGAAAAAGTGTATAACTGAGATTTATGATTTACCTCCTTGATAACAATTTTGGAGTTGTCTTGCATGTCGAATATGGACAGGGAGTTTGGTGTGAACTCCACCTTTTTTCCTAAGCCTGAGTGTGTAATTTGATACACTGAAAGCAGATTTATAGAAAGTTGAGGAACATGCAAGATGTTCTCAAAGCTTCCATGATCTAGTTCCACTCTCCCTTTTTCAGTGACCTCGACTGGAGAGTCATCCCCCATGAGGATAAAAGGCCCGTGTATGCAGTTACAGAAGATAGAATATCCTTTGTGTTTTCCATGTGATGGGAAGCGTCTGAATATACAATCCATGCGTCAGGAGAAGAATGAATAGCTACTAATGCATGCGAATTACCTTTCTTAGGGGCTTGATCTTCTGATGTTTTCTTGGTAGAGTCATGAATGAAGTCCCCATAGTTGTTTTTTCTGAAGTATTAGTGCCATAATATCTATTTGCTTCTTCATGCATGCAGATTCTGGATGGTTCCCACGATTAGAGTAACCACACTTCTTCCCTTTCTTGCTTTTTCCACCTTTGGAAATTGATGAATCATTGAATGGTTTGGAGTACCCTTCCTTGTTTAGCTCTGCATGCGCCTTTCCTTTGCCTTTCTGTTTGGATTTAGGATTTTGAGAGCTGCCGCCATCATGCACAACAAGTGCATGTGCTGTGGGGCCCTTGATTATGACCATCTGAATGAGCTTATCTTGCTCATGTGTCAAAGCCTCAATGAATTGTGACAATGAAGGCATGGTCTAGGTTGCTCCTGCGATGAATTTGGTAGAATGAAATGTGGAGACAAATACACTAAATTACGGTCCAAGTTTTGCCATGATAGCAAGAACCCATTTGTTTTTCTTGTTTGGATTTGTTGATACCACAATCTGTCAATTCACGAAGGAGAGATTTAAATTTGGTGAAGAAATCATGGACATTGTCAAAAGTTCTTTGGATCCAAGGAGTTCAGTTCTACTTCGAGCAAATGGCCCCTCATTTCATCCTACTTGCCTAAGAGACCAGCTAAGGTGGTCCAGATATCATTTGGTGTCTTGCATGCATCGATGTGAAACCATAGGTTGAGAGAAATAGACATCCACAGGAGACCGTGAGCCTCGTCCATGCGGTTGAAGTACTTGGATTTTTCCACTGCTGAGGTGGGTTCTATTTCTGTGGCCATGTCTATCCGATACAATCCCTCACCCTTGAGTAGGTGTATAATTTTCTTGGCTTCTAGTCAAAGTAGTTATATGGCGTTAGAATTGCAGATGCGGGAAATTCCATCTTTCCTATTGTTTTGTTTTGTCTTTGGTACGTGAAAAAGAGTGTTGATGACGATCCTTGCTAGCAGCTTGTGGACTTTGATACCATGTAGAATTTCTGAGATACCTGCACATAAGATCTAGCTAACAATGAAGCATACACAACTTGCAATGGTGGATGAAGAGAGAAGACAAAAATGGAGAAAAGAATGAAAAAAATTCTATTATCTAGTATGAGAATGTTACAATACAAGTGATATACTCTGTATGACACAACTAACTCGCCATAGTAGCCAAGCTAATACTCATTAGGAGTGTTCTAGAGAGATGTGACACACACTGGTAGTCACTGGAGTCAACTGCGACCTAGTCCTAGTTAATTGGCCATGCGGTTGTCAGTTAACTAGCCAAACCAGAGTGAAATGAGGACGAGATCACTCTCACATGTGGAATGCGCCTTATTGGTGATGATCTCGATGCAAGTGCAGATTTTTGGTGATGATCGTGAGGTGAGCATGCAACACTTGGTAATAAAGCCAAGGTTGACATGCAACACTTCACTCAACTAGTCTAACTGAACGGTAACTGAGAATTGATTGGAGGGTATGTGGTACCCTTGTCTAGGGGAGAATATCCTCAATGCAGGGAGAATATCTCGAACTAAGGGACCCTCAACATATCCAAATAAACTTAGGAAAATAAAATAAAAGGAAAATATTAGGTGTGTGTAATATCTCCAACAATACCTTTCCTTGGGACTTGAGATTTTGCATGAACAAATCAGGGTTGTCAATTGGATCCTATAGGGGAGATCTAGGCCATTCATGGAAATTTTTGTACCTCATTCCCTTGCCCCCTTCATTTTGTATGGATCATTATTGACTTTAGATGAAAAATTGTTGGAGAGTTCGACGCGTTTAGGATCGACTTCCCCTCTTCCCTATTCTTGCACAAAGAGATCCGTGCCATTGATTGTGTTCAATAGGGAATATTTTAGTTGTTTGTGGAGGTTGTGGGAAGGAAAAACCCCTTCCCATGATCCTGCACAAATGCATCTCATCTATTGATCTCCTCTCATGGCAGAGATGTCTATCGTTCACGATATCTTATCTAGAGAAGCATGTAAGGATTGCAGGTTAGTAACTATCGTAGATCTTGTCTTCACGCTACCATTGATCTACCGACATACCAGGAAGATGCCTGCTACTTAAATTTTAATTAAAAAACCATGTTTGAACTTCATAAAATAGAAAAATTGCATAGGTGCTTAAGGCAAGTATGCAATGTGGGGGATTTTAGGTCTAGGGCGATTTCTTTTGAGGGATTTCTAGCAAGGGGGTTAAGGAATTTAGAAGAAAACACAGGTTTTACTCAATTAAAGGTGGTAAATAGATTTGGATAATAATTTGTGCATCAAAGGGCCTTGAAAGGAAAAAAATTGGGGGTGGGTGCCCCCATGGGACAACAACTTAATAGTGACTTTTTTGGGTCAATGACCATTTTTTTCTTGTGGGGGAGCAAGGTGCTTTCTCAGGATATTTTAACTGATCTCTTCTTTACACACTACGATGGTGATCCTTTTTGGATGTATTACACTCGATAGCTTCATGAACAAAAAGAACTTGTGCTACCCTTGTACCTTTTGTTGATCAACATGCTTCACTAGATCCTTCTTCTGTGCTTCTACTAAAGGTTACCTTAACTAGATTGTGGAGTTGTGTTGGTGTTGGAAATATGGAATTTAGGGGGGGTTATATTTTCATTATGTGGTTCGTGTTCAACAATAATATGGGATGTTGTGATGTAGTGACTTCTCTCTAAGGCCTCCTACTCAAAGTGCGGGGATGTTGTGAATGGGGCCAACCTTATTTTGCACTCTGTATTTGTAAACCAACTAACTTTTGTATCTCAACCATGCCTGACCCCTCTATTCAAGTTGAGTATCCATAAACCCACTCTCATATTGTATTTGAGCTTTCTTTGTTGTATTTATACTCATTCAGGTGTATTTGAGTTGGATATTCATAAAGCCACTCTCAAGATGTATTCAAGCTTTGCCAATGGTATTTAGTGTCTCTTAGTTAAGTATTCGTAAACCCACTCTTCTTCATATTTTGGTCATAGACAACCTCTGTATTGAGGTGGGAATCATAAACCCACTCTCTTTTTTCTATTTCATCATTTATCTCCATTTCCCTCTATTCATCTTAAGGGGTGGTGTTGAGAATGGTGTAATACTCACATTTGCCTATGACCAACCCTTATTGTGTCATTAATGTGATAATTTATTGTATTACTAGGTTATGGTTAAGGTTGTCCTAGTCAACTTTGATAGCTAGGGTCAATAGCCCTCTTGGGGTGTGCGCCCCACTTATGTGGAACCATAACCTCTCTTGGTAGGATACCCTACTTGTCTTGTATATAAATACACAACTCGAATGTCATTTGTAAATCACTTTTTAGATAATTGAGCTAAGGCTCTCTAATACAAGTGTTTTAAGCCTATAGGGCACTACAACATTTGTGTTTTCTTCTTGTTAGCACATAATCTTGTTAGAGCCTTAAGGGTTTGTGTTTTCTACCTTGGTCTGTGTTTTTACTTGTTTGTCCTCCTTTTGCAGACCCGGTCGTAAGTTTTCCTCTTAGCTTGTAGTTTTCTGCTGTTTGTCTTCACCTGCTTGATAGACTTGTTTTTCCTTAGCAGCTTGCCTGAGAAATACCGGCCCTAAGCCCTTTTGTTTTCCCCTAAAGTCGAGCACTTCTCTCCTTACCTCTGTCATTGATCCTTTTGCTTTCCCGAGCCTTTAGCCAGTGATTCAAGTAGTTGTTCACAGGCCACAGTCATAAACACCAAATGCCACACTTAGAGCGGTCAAATATAGATTCACATCAAGCGAGTGAGCAAGATCAGTGTTCAACGACGGAGATCCACTAGGTGGAGCAGACCGACGGTCATCGGGGGATTGGAGCCATACAGTTGCGTGAAGAATAGCGTCAGGGAGAGTTGCGGAATCATGATGCCATCCTAGCCGTTGGTATGGGAAGGATGCGTGGTGCAAGAGCAACGTTTCGCTGACTCGCAAGATGAAGCAGTCAAAGGGTCGAGTCATGAAGACTCGCGAAACGCGAATTCGCGAAATAATCAGGGCTGTTCATTCTAGAGGGGCACATGGTGCAGGATTTGAATCGCGGAGAAGGTCTTTCAAGAAATTTGGGGTGAGAATTGCCGATGGCTCGAAGTCCCGAAACGTCGATACAATCTGGGCCATCCGATGCAAAGAGACACGTGTCGCCTAATCCGAGCGATCGTGATTTCGTGACTCAGAGGTTTGAGCATAGAGCGCAACATGAGTTCGCGAAACGTGAAATAACAATGCACCTGGGAATCAGGCTCGCAGTCACTGCCTAGGTTCATATGGTGGCAGGGCTAAATAAAGGATAGGCTCCTAATCGAGTGATGGGTGACCAAGGTTGTTCAAGGAGATGATCATGGCCGTCAGATTCAAGGCAAACCCGACCTTTGATCCAAGTGGGCCATTTCGCGGGAGAAAGCATCGAGATATTTGAAATCAAGAGGAGTGAAAACTCTCGAAATATGGAATACCGAGTTTTCAGAGGGATACGCAGGAGCTCAAGGCCTACGGTCGCGTGTGACAAAAGTAATGGAGTTGCTTAAAAGATCAAAGCGCCCAAGTTGGTCACAGAGAAGGATCTGCGTGACCTCGAGGTGCCAGAATTGACTCGAAGGAGCTGTGAGATCACCTGAAACATTCATCGGTGTCGGGTCTTGCCCTAATCTCGATGAAAGTAGTTAATGAAAATAGGGAGGTGGTTGAAACCTCATTTCACCACTTAAATGGAAAGCATTGAAAGTTGGCCGTGGAGGTCAGACAATCAGCTGAAAGTTCTCATGCCATGAATTTTCCTGTGAAGCCCATACTGATTTGATCTTGCGTCTGACAAAAGAATGCAAGTGCAGCTTGACAGAAGAATATGCAGACGCCAAGCCTTGAATGTAGAACCAAAGTGTGTTTTTGTAGGGAGCAAGTTGCTTTGAGTATATATACTTAGTTTTTATAGTTTTGTAAGGGTTGATGGTAGAGAAAAGCTCTCGATTTGTAAAGTTTTAATGAACACTCTGGTTCTCTGGTCATGCTTTGTAATATGAGATTTCTTGTTTAATGAAAGTCATCTTTCTTTCTCCCTCTTGTTTCCCTTCGATACTGAAAGAGTTCATGGTTGACTGATTCACTTGAATTATCGTGACTGCATTATGATGAAAGTTTGATTATAGTGCTGTTATTATTTCTTTCAGTTCCTTTGAAATTTGAATTCAAGAAGACCTCGTGTTTAAGTTTTTCTTCCTTAGGCTTTTGGAAAGCCTGATGTTCATGACATACCTCTACATTCTTCACTGAAGTCTTCCTCCTAGTCACCCTTACTACAACCTATTGACTGAAGTTAAACCGGACCTCACCTTCTTGTGCATATCAGTCCAGTCTTTTGAGTTAAGACGATATTTTCTTGAGATTGCACCCACTTGACCTTTTTTATAACCAACCTGTGACATAAAATACTGATGGGTATCGTGCTTACCTCCGTAGCAATCCAGAGGTGACTTCTGGTGCTAACATTTCTGGCGCTGTTGTCGGGGATGAAATTGAAGATTTTCCCTAGGATTGAACGACAAAGCTTACTGGTTCTGAAGGTGCATCAAAACTTAGTACATCAAAGATTGCAATTGTGCACCTAGCGACTCTATTGATGCGAACCCATTGGCGACTCCACTGTTTCATCTGTGGCTTCTAGAGGCAGACATACAAGGTCTACTCCACAATTGCCTTTAGCAACATCGGAAGCTGACCCAGAAAAAATTGTCAGAAAGGGGAAGGCCCTTCGAGAAAGTACTTCTGCTGCTGAAGCAAGTATTTATGATAATTTTCACTGTCCTCCTTTAGAAACTTTGATAGCTGCTTCTCATTCTCCTATTATACCGTCTGTTGGAGTTTTTCGAAGTTTAAAGTTTGGGAGTGTTCCTGTTGAGTTTTCCCCTCAAAGTCTGGATTTGGAGGGAGAAATCCTTGTCACTCCTCTCTCCCCTGAAGTTGTACCTTGGTCTAGACCCCAGACCTCAGAAGATTTTCCCACTCCAGGTTTTATTACTCCTCCTCCTGTTAGAGTTATTGATTTTGCAGAAAGGGAATCCTCTTTTCCTTCAATCTCTGTAGCCTTTTCTCCAAATCCTCCATTGTTTCCCTTTCCTCTTGGAAGTTTAGTTCTAGTCTCCCCTGTCCGAACCCCTTCCCCTCCTAGTTATCCTCTGCCTATCATCCCTATGGCAGGTGCCAATCCTCCTAGAAACATAATGGATGCCATAGTGGCTGCTAGATATGCCCCCTATTCTTACCTCAACCCATGAATGCTCTCCCTGCTGGAGATTACCTAAAGTATATGCCCAAATTCATTGGAGAGGAAGACATAACTGCTGAAGAGAACCTTGCTTCCTTCTACAATTATGCAGACAATCTGAATATTGAAAACGAAGATGTTTGGATGGGAGTCTTTGTTCAAAGCCTTGATGGTGAGGTTAGGAAATGGTTTAGGAGATTGACCCTTGGATCTATTGCCGGGATTGAAGCTCTAGATGATGTTTTCTTGAGGCAGTGGGGGGATACAAAATATTTTATGTATTATATCACAAAGTTCGGGTCACTGAAGCGAAAAGAGGGAGAATCTGTCTCTGACTTCTCCAAAAGATTCAATAAAATGTACAATAAGATCCCTGCTGAGATAAAACCCACAGAAGCCTCGGCCAAAATCACTTATGCTAGTGCGTTTGATCCTGATTTCTGCCTCCTGCTCAGAGAGAGAAGAGCTACTTCCTTGGCTAATATGCAAGATGCAGCCCTGGAAGTAGAATCCAACGTATTGGCAGCCAACCAACTCATGAATAAGGCTGATAGAGACATACCAAGGAAGAGATATGAAGTCTCCACCTTCGATTCCCCTATTTCCCCCCCTCAAATGGATGAAGTAACCAAGTTACTAAAATCACTTTCAACTAGAATGGAAAAATTGGAAGTAGAGGGGAAGTCGACATACAAAAATCCTCAAAACATTGATAATAGAGGCAACTTCAGGAGGCCGAGTAACAATGCTCCTCAGATTATGCCAAGGGATAGAGATAGAGATGATCAGAAAATCCAAACACCTCTCCAAAATAACCTAGTTGCTGATGAAATGAGGGAAGAAGAAGAGCTTGACCTTGAGATTCATTGCATTGGAGACACCTCCCCTTTTCTCCATTTAACTCAATCTTCATACGAGGAATCCCTAATAGATAGCCAAATAAATGAGCTAAGTAAGGGAGAAAAGACAAATAGTGGTCCCAACAAATACAACCTCCGGTCTAAGAAGAAAGAAGGGAAGTCTGACATCCCTGATCAACCCTCTAGAGTAGAAAAGCCTGCCAAAAATGAAACAAACAACAACAAAGAAAAGAAAGCTCAGAATCCCCCACCAATAGCCAAAGACCTTGTCCCAGAGGTGAAGCCCCCTTCCTCTTTTAACTTTGAGCATGAAATTTAGAAGATCAAAATCCCTGTTCCCTCTCTAAGCTGTTGCAGTCCAAGCCATCCTGCCATTCCATAGACTCAGTGAATCTCCAAGATGAAAAACCAATAGTCATCTTAGGTCCTATGGTAGAAGATATAGATGATTCATCCCCTCCTTTCTACACATCACTGAACATACACGATAAGGTGCTGCATAATTGTTTGATGGACTCAAGGGCATCTCATAATCTCATGCCCAAAATTGTCATGGAAGAACTCAGATTATAAATCACAAGAGCTTTTCATTACTTGTATTCCTTTGGTTCAAGGAGGGTGCACTGTCTTGGGGTCATCAAAGGTCTGGTCGTGACCTTGTTTCAACTGCCCATGAAAAGTGTGGTCATGGATATAGTGGTGGCTAATGTTCCTCCCAAATTTGGCATGCTCTTGTCAAGATCTTGGATAAAAAGACTTGGGGGAACCTTGCAGATGACCCTCACATACACTAGCATTCCAGTGTTCAGAGGGGAGCATAGGAGACTGTACAGAGAGACTCAGTTGGCCTACATTATTAGTGATGAAGCAGACCCCACCAATCATCCTATCTTTGCACTCAACACTGATTTGGGATCTAGTTTGTTACAACTCACTGATACTTGTGAAGCTCCTCTTGAAATCAGAAAGCAATCCATTTCTTTTAGTGAAATACCTCCTCCAACTACTTTTGTGTGGAAGATTTTCTTCGACGGAGCCTCTTCTAGGGAAGGTGTTGGTGTCGGAGTAGTTTTTGTGTCTCGTTGTCAAGAAGCCATACCTTTGTCCTATAAACTAGAATTTGAAGCTATCAACAATGTGGCAGAGTATGAGGTTCTTGTTTTGGGTTTGAGCACTATAAAGGACATGGGAATTGAAGAGATAATAGTGTTTGGAGATGCTTAGTTGATTGTCCAACAGATCATAAATATTTATCAGGCCAAACACCTTCGGCTCAGAAATTACAGAAATGAAGTATGGGATCTGGTCGACATTTCATTTATTCCAAGAGAGGAAAATACTATGACTGATTCTTTGGCCGTCTCAACGAGCCAGTTCAGGGTCCCATTACCACCTAATCTCATGTATGATGTTGATATTAGATATAGGCCCTCCGTGCCTGATAATATCAAGCATTGGAAGGTGTTCGAGGATGATCTTGAAATTAGAAGATTTCTTGAGTCGGTTGATGAGTTCTCTGCATTACACATTGATCAGGAGCATGATTCCGAAGGTGACCCTCCCCCTGAAGTATTTTTGAATAAAATTGCTAATCACCATACTGTTCAGCTGCCTAGCAACCACATTCCAAAGGGACTAGTTCCTTTAGAAAGATTGTTCGATGGGAACGATGTGGTAGTGAAGTTTAAAGGCCCAACCGAGGATGTTGATGTAGCTGAGTGAAATATTAGTATGGAGGAGGATCCAAAATTCGTCAGGCTGTCAAGCAGCCTGTTAAGGGAGCAGAGGGCTGAGTATGCTGAGTTATTAAAAGAATTTGCTGATGTGTTTTCTTGGACCTGTTATCCCCGATATCTAGGGATACCTAGGAGATCATGTCTCGAGGCCCAGAAGTCCCAGACATTAAGTACCGAGAGCAGGATTGACCTGAGCATGGCCCTGGAGGGCCCATCTTTCTTCTTCTTCGCCAGATTTGTCCTGTCAGCAACAACAACTTCCATCACCATCGACTTGGACTTGCATCGGAGAGGACTCTTGCTCCATGAGGT
>ML816514.1:153164-170335 GCA_009831015.1 Picea engelmannii
TGAAGTGTTTGTAATTTCCATTAGCCTATTTGCAAAACGTTCATCTCTTTGTCTACCAAACTAACCCTAGAACAAGGCTGACGTCACCTCTAGTATAGTGACGCAACAACCTTTGTATGTGAGCATTTAATGATATTTAATGCATTGTGTTAATTCCAAGATTGATTGTATACATTGAATGCTATATCATCTCCAGTGTTATTGAGAAGTAATATTATAAGCCATAGTCATTTTTTGTAATCATTGACTTCGTCAATAATTACTACTGTATGTGCTCATATAAAATATTGATAGTCATTAATTTATGAAGTACTAACCACTACTGTACGTATTAGTTTTTATTGTGGCTTTGTCTCGCAAACAAGTGCTTCTTTCGTGGTATTTCTTCATATTGACTATCTTCTTGGCGGTAATCTGTGGAGGGAAAACCTACTTTAACCTTTTGAGCCTTAATCCCTTGACCCTTTTCCTTTCAACACCCCAGATTACTAGGGACGTCTCCCTTGGGTTTAGCCACCCTAAATAGAAAGAGCCCCCCATCGAGGTGACAGTGGGTGGGGAAGCTCCTGTTACGCCAGTTTGATCCTTACTTTCAAGTTACCTGACCTAGACTACAAACTGAGCGATAATAGGACCTATGAAGACCTTAGAACATATGACACCAGCGTCATCGAGCATAAGATCCCATTGAAAGCAGAGGCCAAACAATTTAGGCAGAAGTTAAGACAGATAAATCCTATGTTATTTCCCATCATGGACAGAGAGGTAAAGAAGCTGCTGGATTCCTAAATCATTGTCCCTTTGAGATATTCTGAATGGGTAGCCAATCTGGTCCTAGTGAGAAAAAAAGAGTGGAGAAATCAGACTCTGTGTCGATTTCAGAAATCTGAATAGGAGCTCTAAAAAGGAAAATTACCCGCTGCCTAAGATGGAACACATATTGCAGAGGGTGACTGGTGCATCTAGGATTTCCATGATTGATGGCTTTTATGGCTACAATCAGATCTCTGTCTTGCCTGAAGACAGAGAAAAGACAACCTTCACCACTCCTTGGGGCACATTCATGTATGCCAAAATGCCCTTTGGATTGATGAACGCAGGGGCAACCTTTCAGCGAGCCACGAACATCGCCTTCATTGGAGAAAGAGATAAATTCGTGGTCATTTATCTGGATGACATAACAATCTTCTCCAAATCTGATAAAGAACATTGTCAACATTTGAGGAAAGTCTTCTTGAAATGCAAAAGGTTTGGTCTCTCCCTAAATCCCAAGAAGTCTTTATTTTCCATGTAGGAAGGAAAATTGTTGGGACACATTGTATCAGCTGAGGGGGTCAGGATTGATTCAAGCAGGGTAGAATCTATTCAAGCCTTATCACTTCCCAGATCTAAGAAAGAAATTTAGTCCTTCCTGGGTAAAATCAATTTCTTAAGAAGGTTTGTTTCAAATTTTGCTGAATTGGTGAAGCATATCACAACCATGCTCAGGAAGGGGAACGGAGTAAAATGGACTGCTGAGTCCAGAGAATCCTTCAACCAAATCAAGAAGGCACTGACTGAGGCACCTATGTTAATCAATCCCAATTATTCGAAGGATTTTCTAATTTTCTCCTTTGCTTCTTCTGATATAGTGGCAGTTGTTTTATTGCAGAAGAATGTTGAAGGGCTGGAGCAACCTATTTCATTTTTCCGCAAAGCATTGAGAGATGCATAGATCAGATATGACATCATGGAGAAGCAGGCCTATGCCTTGGTGAAAGCTCTCAAATCTTTTAGAGTCTATGTTTTGCATTCAAAGATCGTTGCATATGTTCCTTCAACTTTTGTTAAGGACATTCTCATTCAGCCTGACATAGACAGGAGAAGGAGCAAGTGGATTGCCCAAATCCTCGAATTCAACCTAGAAATAAAGCCCACCAAACTAGTTAAAGGCCAAGATTTAGCCAAGTTGTTGGCCGAATCTAATTGTAAAGCTTTGGGGGTTAACTTCATCAACACTTGCTCAGAAAACCCGCAGGCTGAAGCGTCTGATAAAGGTCCTCGAGACAACCCTCCGTTGGTAGAACACACTTGGTACAAAGATATTATATCTTTCCTACAGGAGTTAAGGTCCCCTGATGTTATGGGAAAGAGCAAGGCAAGAACTTTAAAGCTCAAAGCAATCAGATATTGCCTTATAGACCAGGTTCTATATTAGAAATACCCTCTAGGAGTGCTTCTGAGGTGTTTGGATCCACAAGAGGCCCAAAAAATTATATTTGATTTCCATGACAACCTCTGTGGGGGACATCACTTTTGGAAAACCACTGCCTACAAAATTCTCAGGGCTGGATACTACTGGCCTACTCTATTCACTGATGTCTGTGCGAAAATCAGGGTCTGTATCAAATGCCATAAATTCTCTGGGAAGCAACAACTCAAGTCTCTGCCATTGAAGCTGGTACTAGCTTCAGGACCCTTTCAGCAGTGGGGCCTAGAATTTATTGGGGAAATTCATCCTGCTTCAAGTGGTCAACACAAATGGATTTTAACTGCAACAGATTATTTCACCAAGTGGATAGAAGTTATCCCCACAAGGAGTGCTTCTCATAAGGTGATCATTGGTTTTCTGGAGGATATTATAGTAAGATTCGATTGTCCAAGCAGGATCATCATGGATAACGCGACATCCTTCAGAGCTGAGCCATTGATCAGATTTTGTGAGCAGTTTGAAATTTCATTAATTCACTCAACCCCTTACTATCCACAAGGGAATGGACTGGTAGAGTCCTCTAATAAAAGCCTTATAAAGATTATCAAAAGACTGTTAGAGGACAACAAGAAAGCATGGGATTCAAAGCTCAAATTTGCTTTGTGGGCTGATAGAGTGACAACAAAGAGGTCCCTGGGCATCTCTCCTTTCCAACTTGTATACGAGATTGAAGCAGTTTTTCCTTCCCAGCTTGCCCTGCTTGTGGCGAAATTCTTCCAAGACTTCCACGAAGAGCCTGATGACATGATCAGGAGGATACATCAATTGGTAGAAGTGCAACAAGCAAGAGAGCAGCTTCTAGATAGAGCACATCACGTTCAACAGAAAATCAAGCAGGCCTTTGACAGGAAGAGCAATAAAGAGGATTTTTAGCTGGGAGATCTAGTATTCAAAATCTCTGAAAGGTTCCCAAATTACACTTAGAGATTGCAAAATTTGGAGGGAGAGGAAGTCTTTGGTGGCCCTATAAACAAGCACTTCCTGAAAATGTTTTTTGTTTAAAGCCGCAATCGGCGTTCCACCATTGTAAATATCGTCCATGTTTTATTTCTTTTGTTTTAGTAGGAGACTCCATAACCCAAAACAAGGCACTGGAGCTGTGCGTTCTTGGCAGTGCATGCCATCCTCTGTGGAGCCAAATGTTAGCACATAATCTTGTCAAAGCCTTGAGGGTTTGTGTTTTCTACCTTGGTGCGTGTTTTTACTTGTTTGTCCTCCTTTTGCAGACCCGACCGTAAGTTTTCCTCTCGGCTTGTAGTTTTCTGCTGTTTTTCTTCACCTACTTGATAGACCTATTTTTCCTTAGCAGCTTGCCTGAGAAATATCGGTCCTAAGCCCTTTTATTTTCCCCTAAAGTCTAGCACTTCTCTCCTTACTTCTGTCATTGATCCTTTTGCTTTCCCGAGCCTTTAGCCAGTCATTCAAGTAGTTGTTCGCAGACCACAGTGATAAACACCAAACACCACACTTAGAGCGGTTAAATATAGATTCAAATCAAGCGAGCGAGCAAGATCAATGTTCAACGACATAGATCCACCAGGTGGAGCAAACCAACGGTCATCAGGGGATCAAAGCCATACAGTTGGGCGAAGAATAGCGTCAGGGAGAGTTGCGGAATCACGATGCCATCCTAGTCGTTGGTATGGGAAGGACGCGTGGCGCAAGAGCAACGTTTCGCTGACTCGGGAGATGAAGCAGTCAAAGGGTCGAGTCGTGAAGACTCGCAAAACGCGAAGTCACGAAATAATCAGGGCCGTTCATTCTAGAGGGGCACGTGGCGCAGGATTTGAATCACAGAGAAGGTCTTTTGGGAAAGTTGGGGTGAGAATTGTCGATGGCCCGAAGTCTTGAAACACTGATACAATCTGGGCCGTCCGATGCAAAGAAACGCGTGTCCCCTGATCCGAGCGATCACGATTTTGCGACTCGGAGGTTTGAGCATAGAGCACAACATGAGTTTGCGAAAAACGAAATCAAGACATGCCTGGGAATCAGGCTCGCGGTCACTGCCCAGGGTCATATGGTGGCAGGGCTAAATAAATGATAGGCTCCTGATCGAGCGATGGGCGACCGAGGTTGTTCAAGGAGATGATCATGGCCATTAGATTCAAGGCAAACCCGACCGTTGATCCAAGTGGGTCATTTCGCGGGAGCAAGCATCGGGATATTTGAAATCAAGAGGAGTGAAAACTCTCGAAATACGGAATCCCGAGTTTTTAGAGCGATAAGCACGAGGTCAAGGCCCGTGGTCGCGTGTGACAAAGGAAATGGAGCTGCGCAAAAGATCAAAGCGCCCAAGTTGGTCACAGAGAAGGATCTGCGTGACCTCGAGGTGCCAAAATTGACTCGAAGGAGCCGTGAGATCACCTGGAACATTCATGGGTGTCGGGTCTTGCCCTGATCTCGATGAAAGTAGTTAATGAAAATAGGGAGGTGGTTGAAACCTTGTTTCACCACTTAAATGGAAAGCATTGAAAGCTGGCCGTGGAGGGCAGACAGTCAGTCGAAAGTTCCCCTGCCTTGAATTTTCCTGTGAAGCCCATACTGATCTGATCTTGCGTCTGATAGAAGAGTGCAAGTGCAGCCTGACAGAAGAAGATGCAGATGCCAAGCCTTGAATGCAGAACCAGAGTGTGTTTATGTAGGGAGCAAGTTGCTTTGAGTATATATACTCAATTTTTATAGTTTTGTAAGGGTCGATGGTAGAGCAAAGCTCTCGATTTGTAAAGTTTTAATGAACATTCTGGTTCTTTGGTTATGCTTTGTAATCTGAGATTTCTTGTTTAATGAAAGTCATCTTTCTTGCTCCCTCTTGTTTCCCTCCGATACTGAAAGAGTTCATGGTTGACTGATTCACTTGAATTATCGTGACTGCATTATGATGAAAGTTTGATTATAGTGTTGTTATTATTTCTTTCAGTTCCTTTGAAATTTGAATTCAATAAGACCTTGTGTTTAAGTTTTTCTTCCTTAAGCTATTGGAAAGCCTGATGTTCATGACATACCTCTACATTCTTCGTTGAAGTCTTCCTCCTACTCACCCTTACTACAACCTACTGACTGAAGTTAAACTAGACCTCACCTTCTTGTGCATATCAGTCCAGTCTTCTGAGTTAAGATGATATTTTCTTGAGATTGCACCCATTTGACCTTTTTTATAACCAACCCGTGACATAAAACACTGATGGGTATCGGGCTTACCTCTGTAGCAATCCAGGAGTGACTTCTGATGCTAACACTTTTGGTTGGCATATTTTCTCTTTTATGTTTATTGATACATTTCATGTGTAACATATTTATTCTTGGGCATCTTTCTCTCTCTACTGCAATTTTGGTTAACTCTAGATCATTTCTTTAGTACTAATTTTTTTCTCTTCTATCAATATAATCCATGAATAAAGTAATTTAGTTGATCATTTCTTTAGTACTAATTTTTTTCTCTTCTATCAATATAATCCATGAATAAAGTAATTTAGTTGATCAAAATCGTTGAATCATCAATGTCATATTTATTACTTTAAACAACCTATTTGAAATGATCAACTCTTTGAAAGTCCTCAATCTCTGTTTATGTCATAAAGGATGTCCTTTTATAGTTGGTATCCACTAGGCATTAGGGGCCTCTCAATAGAGATTCTTATCTCTGTTTATGTCATAAAGGATGTCCTTTTATAGTTGGTATCCACTAGGCATTAGGGGCCTCTCAATAGAGATTCTTATAAACATCCATATATTCATATTCCTAGATGTCCATAAAAAAAATTAAATTGTTATGATGAAATGCAGTACTTGAATAAACTTGCTACATTTATATATGCACAAGCAATTGTTTATTCAACACAATTGCGTTTAATATATATTCTTAACTGTCATGTAAATGGATTTGCATTAGTTAAGCGATGTCATTTGGTTACTTAGCTGAATTTTTGATGATTCATTATGAAATGAATAAAGTTACCATATCATGTAAGTCTAGTTAGATGTATGTTAGGACTAATAATGTTAAATACATACATTTAATAGTTAAAACCTAGTATTACATGTTGGTTATTCGTTTCATAGATAATTAATTGAAGATGTATTTTTGAAATTTAAATAGGTATGTTGTTCTAAATATAATAGCCATTATTGTTGACAAAACTAAATGATTCATTTTGTTTCTACATATATTTTATTTTGAATAAATTGTAAATTACTAACCTGATATAGAGCACATCGTAATTGTACAGGAAAAATGTGGAAAGATGATCCAATATGGTATCCTCTCTTGCTTAAAGGTGAGTAGCCTATCATATCAATTAAATTATTTATATTATAGTCAATTTTTTTTTTAATCATTTATTTATTTTTCAATTTTTTAAAACTATTTAAATATAATTTATAAAAATTATATGACAGAATTTGTTTTGTTTTTTTAACTAATCCGATCACTACTTATGACTTATTATTGTTTTTTTTAACTAACCCGATCACTACTTATAATTATAATATACATACTCTTTGAAAACAAATAATATTTTGTATTTTGAATCTTTTTGAGATCCATGCCATTTTAACTCTAATTAAAAAAACACACTAAAGCGTGAGCTAATCTATAATTTGTTTTGTTTTTTTAACTAATCCGATCACTACTTATGACTTATTATTGTTTTTTTTAACTAACCCGATCACTACTTATAATTATAATATACATACTCTTTGAAAACAAATAATATTTTGTATTTTGAATCTTTTTGAGATCCATGCCATTTTAACTCTAATTAAAAAAACACACTAAAGCGTGAGCTAATCTATTTTGTATTGTATATGTCAAAAACGATCTAAAAAATTAAAACCTTAAAAATATAAATGTTATTAAAATCTTAAAAATATAAATGTTATTGATAAAAATTATCAAATTGTAAATGATATTGATAAGAATAATCTGAGTTAAGTACCGTACCTTTCCATTACAAGTTTTTTAACAATGTTCAGAAACTCTACAATTTGTTTATTAAAGAAAATGAAGATATTGGATTTAAAGAAAATAAAACATAGGATATGAAATAGATATGATTGAGGTCCATGATAAATATGACTAGCACTTCTTCAATGACACTCGGATTCAATAGAAAAACTCTTCTTTGGTTAACATTATGAGGCTATAATTAGAAATGACATTCGGATTCAATAGAAAAACTCTTCTTTGGTTAACATTATGAGACTATAAGTAGAGGTTGTTTAGGGGATTATTTAGATGATGTAGAAAGAAAAAAAAATGTTAAATCATGATTTTTTTTTTTAGGATTTTTTTAATATGGGCTGGTTATTAGTAAAAAAAAATTATTTATTAAATAGGATTTAATGATAGAACAAAGTGATTAACAAGAACAAATACCACAATAAATTTTGAGCAATGGCGATATTAATAATTGTATAATTTAGGAGATCCATTTAAAGCATAAGGATTTGAACTCTTAAGATTATATATATATATATATATATATATATATATTAAGGGTTTTTAGTTATAAGATTAAAATTAATGAATACTAGGTGTTTAAGACCTAGGTATTTTTTCAAGTTCTTTATTTTGATTGGACACATGATTTAAAGACCTCTCTTTCAACTTTGTATCACTGCTTCTTTTGAAAATAAAACATTCAACAAAGATAGTTTGAGACACAAAATATAATCAAACTTTAAAAAGTGATCACTTTAAGTTAATAAATTAAGAATTCTATACAAAAGTTTGATTTTGTGTGCTAGACATGTCCACTCTTGTTATTTATCTCCTACAATTATTATGTAATAGAATAAACTATAATGGTATGCTGATAAATAATGAATGTATACATGTTAATACAAAAAGAGGGAACTGTGACAAAAGTGTTTTGACAAAGAATAATTTTGCTAATAGAATCAATGATTTCAAAGAGTTGGCGAAAACAATGAAATATTGTTCTTCCAATGATTCAACCAGTTGTCGTCTTTCTCTATACTTGATCCCCCATGACAAGTCTTTTCTTTATTTTGGATCATTGAAATTAAATTCCAGCCACACAAAAACACTTGTCCATATTATTGCATAGAAACTAATATGCCATATGTACATATGGCAAAAAAGTTGTACTAAATAATGTTGGGGTAGGGGAGTTGTGTTTGAACCATAGGTCAATCTACAATCAATGTATCTTTCTTTAACGTGAATATGAAATTGAAATTTTTTCAGATATACTTTTATACATCTTTAAAAAGTTTCTATTTCCACCCCAATTTAAGTATTGAGTTGAAATTTGTGAAGCTTTTGTCTTAGGTTGCTATTGTTATCAACACAATTAAGGCTTTCAAGACCACCAACCTGAAATCTAAATATAACCACCAATCAATATGACCCAAGCAACTTTTCTCCTTTTGCATCTCTTTCAAACAACTTTTAAATCAAATTATTTGGATCTTCCAATCATAAGTTATAAGTAATTGATTATGAACTATTTTTAACCCTTTTACTTTATTGTTTTCAAGGTCGATGTTGTATGGATTATATTTTTGGGAATTTTGAAATCTCATCTTCAAATAAATATGATTTCATTAAAGTTAGATATGCATATCACAAGTTCTAATTGGGAGAAGATATGATTCCAAGTATTGGTTTAGGATCGATCCAAGTTTTATTACCACATGAAATGCTCCAAATTGGTATAATAACAAATGTATTTTTGGTTGTTATAGGATTTTCATTTACTTTGAAAAGGCTAGTTCTCCATATACTCATGGGAAATGTTAAAGATACAATAAAATTATAAAATCCTACATGTTTATCCATATTACAAAAATCCCTAACCATAAACAATAACCCATTAATAAATCTCTTAGAACCACACATAACAATAACTATTTTTTAAATTCAATTATAAAGATTGAATATGCAATCTTTTATTTTGTGTGAGGCATTATGTTTGGTGTCATGAACAAAATACCCAAATGAGAGTTGTTGGTATTTGTAAACCTTTTTTTCCCAAGGTAAATTGATATGGTTATAATAATATAAAATGATTGAATAAGGTGTCTCTATTTTATTTTTTATGAAATATGTTAAGAAATCTTTACATTAATAACTAATTAAATGGAAGCTTGTTTAGAAAGAGGATAATCTACATGAAGCCATCTTGAAGTTATATTGTTGGGTAAAGATGAATGTGGGAAAAACAAACTATATAGAAAGAGATGGGTATGGAAAAAAAAACTATATAACAAAAACATATTCCTTACATCAAACATGAAGAAGAAAGTTCTTAAAGAAATGTCCCTTGCATCTCACTATAACTTCAACAAATAACACGATAGTAAGGGAAAAACTGAGATTCTATCTGGCTTATAATTATATTATAACTTATTTGAAAGCGTTCAAAGGGGGAAATAAGATAAGAACAATGAATCATAATGCACTTGTGGAACATAAGTAAAATATACATCTTATTTTTTGAGATAAGTATATTATGATATAATCCCATAAACTCAAGTTTTGGGTTACATCTAAGCAGAGAACTTCTGTTTGGCTACCACAAAACAAGCCTTACAAACTCATGTATAAACCAAGGGGACAATTACACATTTCATTTGCATCAAGTTAAAATTTAATAATAAAAAAATAGATTTATAAAAACAATTTAGTAATTGGATGAGAATTTTATAAAAAGGATAAAGATATAAATGAAAATAAGTGGGAAATTGTCTTGTCATCTTAATTGAAGGTTTGACAAATCACCATGCTTTCTAATGGAATATGATCATATAAAGGAGCCATGAATAATCACCTAAAGTTAAGAAAATATCGTAATATATTGAATCATTAAACAATTTATATTATTTTTAACATTATGTGTTTACGACAAATAAAATGTCATCAACTATGATGTAGGAACATCTAGATGTATGTCCTTTTTAAGCATAATTGAGGAAACTCGATGAAGTGTATAGAATTATAGACATGTTTGGAGGCAGAAGGTGAATGATGGTGTGTATAAAAATACACTTAATAGAATAGTGCATGTAGCATATGAGTAGGGATGGGGAGTCACCCTACCAAAAACACCACCAACAAAGAGGAAGGAGAGAGTGGAGTTGCCAGTTAGTTTTAGGGAAAAAATAGAAATAGGGGGAGGAAGAAAAGGGAAGGGAGAAATGCCACTAGATTAATTAGGGTTTAAAATCTTAGTTAGCTATATACGGTTGTAGGTCGATTAAGGTACCTCAATTAGGATTTTTGACAAGTAATTAACATCAAATTAACAAAGGAAATGAAAGCTAACCTATGGTTAATTTCCAATCTCCTTTGGTGAGCTAATTAACAAAGTGCTAAAAGTTAAACAGGGGAGAAAATGAAACATCTCATTTGAATGAGCATTGTTGTAGGTGTTGAAGATGAGAGTTGTGACATGGGTCTAATACAATGTTCCACCTTCTAAATGATCCTCCAGACATAGGTCAATCCTCCTGTAAAATCGATTTGCATCGATCTCATAAAAAAAGTAATAAAACATTAGATCAACCATATATGATTTTATAGTAATATGTATTGAAAGGAGACACAAGTGCCCACGTAAGGATTTATTACCTCTTATTCCCCATCTTTGTTGGAACCTCCTCGAGGTTGTAAGGTGCAATTGTCCAATGTAGGAGAGGATTACAAATTTTGAGATGTGTTAGGATGAGACAACCACCCTGCAAGGTTGGAGCCAAACTAGTGAAAACAGATCTATGTTGAGGTGATGGAGAAGACATGTAAAAGCAATGCAAAAGATTGGTAAGAGAGTTAGAGATCTAGATTGAGATTTGACACCAATCTGAGTGTGTGCTTACAAGATAGCGAAAGGTGGAGAGAGATCCAAGAGGAGTTGAAGAGACTTGCAAAGAGGAATTCAATGGTATAAGTAGGTAAATGAATGATCTCAAGCCATAAGTGAACAAAAAACTAATTGTTAGAGAGACAGACTTGTATGGAAAATTCAAATCACACAGTTTGATTGCATTCCACAAGTTTATGAAACGACCTCAAGGCGTAAATGAATGGAAAAGTAACCATTGGAGAGAGACATATATGAAAAGGTTAAAACACTTAGTTACATTGCATACTGTAAGTTTTTGAGGTCATACTGTGGGGTTTCCCCAGAAAATAGGCTCTCTGTTTCATGAGGCAGGAGACAATGGTAGTATGGTGAGGAAATTTGTGGTTCACTTAGCACCTTGAGATCAATCCATATTAAGGAAGTTTGATTCATTGTACTTTATAAATAACAAACCCAATTGGATTTAGGTCATTGTAGGTCAATTAGCGTACCTTAGGTAGGGTTTCCAACAAGTAATTAACAACAAATCAACAAAGGAACTACAAACTAACCTAGGGTAAATTTCCAGTCTCCTTTGGTGAACTAATTACACAAAGCACTAGAAATTAAAGAGGAGAGAAAATGAAAGAACTCGAATGAGCATTTCTCTAGGTGTTGGAGATGAGAGTTGTGATAGGGCTCCAAGGCAATGTTCCACCTCCTAAATGATCCCTCACACATATCTCAATCCTCCTGCAAAATCATGTTGCTTCAATCTCCCCTAAAAAGTAATAAAACACTAGATCAACTGCATATAATTTTAGACCAATATGTTTTGAATGGAGACAAGTGCCCGCAGAAGGGTTTAATAACTCTCTAGCCCTAGGTTTGTTGGAACCTCCCTTGAGGTTGTAGGGTGGAATTACGTAAGGTACGAGAGGACTATGCATTTTGAGATGTGCTAGGATTAGACGACAACCTTGCAAGGTTGGTGCCAAACTAATGAAAATAGATCCTTGTTGAGGTGCCAAAGAGGACATGTATAAGCAACATAAGAGCCTGGTAAGAGAGTTAGGGAGCTAGATTGACATTTGACACCAATCCAAGTGTGTACTTGCAAAATAATGAAAGGTGGAGAGAGATCCAAGAGGATTTGGAGACATACAAAGAAGGTTTAATGGTATAAATAGGAAAATGAATGATCTCAAGCCATAAGTGAACTAAAAACTAATTGTTAGAGAGAGATACTTGTATGGAAAATTCAAACTACATGGTTTGAATGCCTCCCACAAATTTTTGAAATGACCTCAAGGTGTAAGTGAACAAAAAGTTAACCATTAGATAGAGACCTATATGAAAAGATCAAACCACTCGGTTTGTTTCAATATTGGAAGTTTATGAGGTCACACTGTGGGGTTTTCTTATAAAATAGGTTCTTTGTTTTGTGAGGCATTAGACAATGACGATATGGTGAGGAAATTTATGATTCACTTAGTGCCTTGAGACTAATAAACGTTAAGGATGTTTGACATGCTTTACTTTGTAAATAGAAAACCCAAATGGATACGGGTCATCGTAAACCTCTAATGAAGCATCCTAAGTAACGATAGACCCTATTAAGAGCTTACACCCCAAATTGGACCTATTTAGGGGCTTATGCTCCAAACTAAACCCATCGAGTAAGGAAATACTCCAAACGAGTGCCCTAAAGGGTTAAAGTGAATCAAATAAGTGAGCAAGGGTCAAAGCACAAGAGAGAGAAAATGACCATGGACCCTACCAAAGCGTTAGACATCCCTTTGAGGTCATATACTGATCCAGGTGGATATTGGTGGCCACTTGCTTGTTCCAAATTCCAACTGGCTCATCTTGACAGTTTCTAGCTCAACACATTCCTCTATAATGGAGACATTTCTTTGTAATTGTGGGTTATGCACTTACGAGGCTCTCTTGAAGCCCTACACAACATTTATGTGGATATTGGTGATCGCCCACCTATTCCAACTGGTTTATTTTAGAGGTTTTCATGTTGGTACATCTTTTTGTACTTCTAGGGTTGTTTTGGGGCTTTAAACAATGTTTTCTTGGCTTGCCACAGTCAAACTGTAGACAGAGTCAGAGTTTGACAACATAATGTGTAGTTCTTGAAAAGAGCTTTCGAACGGGCTTTAACGCACCTAAAACGAAGATCGTATGCAAAAGTTATGACCCTGGGAAGTTAATGTACTAACTTACCCCAACAGGGCCCACATGGCTTTTGACGCTTCATCTCCTAGGGTTAGGTTTTTGGATGTCTAGGGTTTTGGCATTCATGTTTATCATAAAAAGGTATTTAAAGTCTCATTGTAGTCATCTTCTTACGAATGAGTGTAGTCGTCACATCTCTTCTCAGAGATAACACTGCCACCATTCTAGCAAGTCTTGCATTCTGTATTTTTATAGTCTCTGTACATTTCTTTCATTAATAAAAATCATGTATTGTTGTATTTCTCTGTTTCTGGAAATGTTTATGTGTATTTCATTGTAATATCTTTGCTTTCATTTCGTTCCGAATATAATCTGGATTAGTGGTATCAAAGCAGACTTCTCTTAATCGTTTTTCAGTGGATGTCCTCGACAATGTCCGAGTATAGTTAGTTGGGTCTCGAGTTTGTCTCTCTTGAGGACAGTCGCTCTCGCACTCCTAAGAAACTCTCTATGGCGACAGAAAAGAAAAACGACGGAGTAGAAGATTCTATTAACCTATTGCTTGAGCAAGCGCTCGTGCGCCAAAGGGATGAAATGATGGAGAATTTTTCCCACATCCTTCAATGCCTGTCAATAGCAACAAACACATCTTCATCAAGCGACCACTTTGGAGGAACCTCTCCCTTCAAGGTACAAGTTAATTTTGATATTCCCATATTTGAAGGTCAGATAGATGTAGATGCCCTAGAGAAATGGTTGAATATGCTAGAAGGTTATTTCTCTGTTCACAATTTTTCTGACAGGGAAAAGATCACCTTCGCACTCCTCAAGGCTCTTACCCATGGCAAATATTGGTGGGGAATTTACTAGGAGCAAAGATCCACAGAGGAATCTGGAATATATCGAGCCGAGCCCACCTGGGATGCGGTCAAGGAACAATACTACCTTGCTGATAACTATGAAGACCAATACATGAGATGGACCACACTGCGGCAAGAGAAGAGCCAAACAGTGTCGGAGTTCACAAATACTTTCCATACCTTGCGCACCAAGCTAGGTATCAAATACTCCGAGCAACATTTGGTTCTGAAATATCGTGGGCTCTACATAGGTACATCTAAATCGAAATGGATTTCCTAAACATCTCATCATTGGGAGCTGCCTATCGATATGATGTCAAAATCGAACATGAATTTAGGCACTAGAACAAATGGGATTTCGGGTCCGCAAATCCGCAAAAACCAAATCATGGTAAAGATGACCCTAACCAACAACCTTCCGACAACCAATACAAGACACAAGAGAAGAAGGGTAAAGGAAAGACAAAGAATGACACTGGGAAGTGGTGCGACTTCCACAAAATCCCCTGCCACAACACCGATGAATGTTGCTCGATACAGTCATTGGTGGCCAAGAGTCAAGACACGAAGCCGAACCCTGATTCAGAATATGATCCAGAAAATATTGAAAACAGACAGATCATCGACACAGACCCTACTTCTACTGTTGTGACCACACCAATGCAACTAGAAGAACCAGTAGATTCTGAAGAGGGGGAGCATCTCTTCCATTCACAGATGTGGGTGAAGGGGACCTCGTTGCATTTCATTGTTGATAGCGACAGCTAGAAGAACCTCATCTTAACTTAGGTCGTCAAATAGTTGGGGTTGTCGACAACACCACACTTGCAACCATACAACATCGGGTGGCTTCACCAGGGACGAGATCTCCGAGTCAGCCAACAGTGTCGCCTGTCCTATGACATCCAACCCTTCAAGGATGAGGTAGTGTGTGATGTTGCCCCTCTTGATGTCTGTGATGTTGTTTTGGGCCAACCATATATGTGGAAATGTCATGTTGTTTATGAGTCTCGACCCCATAGTGTGATAATTACTTTGGGGGGTCAACTCTATAGGATACCAGAGGTAGTTCCGACTATTGTTCCACCAAAACAGTGTCACAAGCTAATCTCTCATACTGCAAGATTCATCCTCTTCACAGTTTGTTCAAAGAGTGCACAAAAGACCACTACAACCACTGCAGCCTCAACATCTTTTATAAAGCATAAGCATATTGCAAAAGAGAAAGAAGATATTGTTTCTTCACCTACAAGGGTGCCTACACAATGCCCAGTCAAGCCTAGAGACATCAGGTTGGTGGAACAAATTTAACCCCGCCAACAACAGGTTCGTGACAACCTTCCACAGACCAAGCAACACAACTTCTCCAACAAGGCACACAACTCACCAAGATTCAGATTTATAAAACGTTTTTCCGTCTTCCTCAGAAACTCAACACAATGGAGACCATTGCTTCCTAAGGGGGGATGATTGATCCAAGTGTATATTGGTGGCCACCCACCTGTTCCAAATTCCAACTGGCTCATCTTGACAGTTTTCAGCTCAACACATTTCTCTGTAATGGGGATATTTCTTTGTAATTGTGGGTTCTTCACTTACGGGGCTGTCCTGAAGCCCTACACAACATTCAGGTGGATATTGGTGGCTGCCCACCTATTCCAACTGACTTATTTTGGAAGTTTTCATGTCAGTACATCTTTTTGTACTTCCAGGGCCGTTTTGGGGCTCTAAACAATGTTTTCTTGGCTTGCCACATTCAAATTGTAGACAAAGTTAAAGTTTGACAACATAATGTGTAGTTCTCGAAAAGACCTTTCCAAGGGGCTGTCACGCGTCTAAAACGAGGATCGTATGCAAAAGTTACGACCCCGAGAAGTTAATGTACTAACTTACCGCAACGAGGTCCACATGACTTTTGGCGCTTCATTTCCTAGGGTTATGTTTTTGGATATCTAGGGTTTTGGCATTCGTGTTTATCATAAAAAGGCCTTCAAAGCCTCATTGTAGTCATCTTCTTGCGAATGGGCGTAGCTGTCACATCTCTTCTTAGAGATAAAGATGGCACCATTCTAGCGAGTCTTGCACTCTGTATTTTACAGTGTCTGTACATTTCTTTCATTAATTGAAATCATGTATTACTGTATTTCTCTGTTTCTAGCAATTTTTATGTGTATTTCATTGTAATATCTCTGCTTTCATTTCGTTCCAAAAATAATCCGGATCATATACACCTAGGCTAAGGTAGAGGGACTCAAGAAAGGGTTTCTTGTGCAAAAGGATGATAGAGAGATATCATTGAGATGATTGCACATGTTACACATGGATATGACACATAAGTGAGCAAAGTGAAAGAAGACAACGTAAAAATAAGAGTGGCAATGATAACAAGGCAATGGTGCATGAGGAAGAACCTATTAATGCATGTGACAAAAACTAATATACAAACATGGTGAGAGGGTAGTCTCCATTGTTAAACTTCACTTAAGTTCCAGACTTTTGCATGGACACCCCTTGCCCTGATAATCAACAAAAAGAGTAAATACATCATGCACCTACATAGGTAATATAACATAGTTATCGACTTGACAAACACTGTGACCTCAAAACAAGATATTTATCCCTAAAAATCCATGTTTTTGGTTCAAAAACACCAGAATCAGCCCCCAAATTGAAATGTGGTGCTACTAGTAGCACCATTTTTCTTTCGGGATTAAAATTACCACCTTTTGCCACCATCACATAAACGACCTTGTAATATTGTTGATAAAAAGCTTAAAATCAATCCCCGAATTGAAAAGTGGCACTAAGAGTAGCACCCTTTTTTTCAAGGTTAAAATTGCAACTACTTTGAAACCGTGGACTTAACCATTGGTACCATTACAACCAAAATCAACCCTTGAATCGAAAAACAATGTTCTCAGTAGCACCTGCTCTTTTTTGGGGGCGAAAATTACAACTTTTTTGAAATCACGACCTTTAAAATCAATATCCTTGTGATCAAAATCTTAAAATCAACCCCCGATTTGAAAATAGGTGCTATCCGTGGCATCATATTTTTATTGGGCT
>ML816515.1:38351-55481 GCA_009831015.1 Picea engelmannii
TTTTCCACATAGGTCTATCATATTTCCTCTGAATAGTCCTATTCCTCCCAATGAAGGAGTCATAGTAGGCTTTCCTAAAGTTTCTCAAGTTATTTATGTCTTAATATTCACCTATGTTTCCTCATCCAGAACACAGTCAATGTCGAAGTCTCCTATTCTTGCTTCTATGTACTCTTTTTCTTTGAATATCTTTGATAAGATGACATGTCGGTGGTCATTCAAGGGTTCTTTCATCTGTAGCAATACTTTCTCTAATTCTTTTTGGGGTTCTTCTATGGTTTCAGTTGCTTGAACTTTCTCATGGTATTCTTGTCTCATATTCATCCTGTCAACCTTAGTAATCATTCTAGGGCAATCCAATGCTTCATGGTCCATAGCATTGCAAAAAAGGAAACTAAGTCTTCTACTAGGGAATTCCTTAGCTAGATGTCCCGGTCTTATGCAATTGTAACAAAGGGTTAATCCTCTCTTTATTTTAAATGATCCCTAGCCTTTCCTGTACTGCGTGCTAGGATCATAGTAGCTAACATTCAAAAAATTCTTTCTAGGGTCCTGCATCCATTTGTTAGTCCAAACATTCTCTCTATGCATATCTATAACATATTTTTCACTATTCTTATCAGATATACTTATATCAAATATTTGTTCATCTATCAGTGCCATAGTTTTCAAGCTAGGACATAATCTATCAATCATACCTAGATCCATACTCTAGAAACAAAAAAATTCCACTTATCCTACTTCTATAGAGCACAAAGCTTATAGATCTTACCTCTTTAGTCTCATTTTCACCTTTATCAGGGCACACAACTCCCAGATATTACCTCTTTTCTTCATATATGACCTTTTTTCTTCAAATCTGACCCTTCCTCTTGGAACAAAGCTCCACAAATCAAGTAGTATTGTGTACTAGGGAAACATTTCTATGCACGAAGCTTTTCTCTTTTTCAGTTCATATCTTCACACAAAGCTCATCTTTCCTCAGTTCCCAACAATCACAGTTTCAGGTCCCGGCAATAGAACCATTTGTTGGCACAAGGGTAGTCCCAGGGTTCAATGCTACAATAGCACACGAAAAGCAACCTTGACTACCAACACTTTTGGCAACACCTGCGAAGTAGATGAAGTCTCACCCGAGGTAGAGGTAGGGGTGGTTGAAAGACTCATATGTCTGCAACTTTATTTGGGACATATATCTATGATTCTAACACTTAACAGAGCACTTAGCAGTTATCATTCATCAATATCAAGTTCTTAGTTACAACACAGTTAAATCATACTCTCAATGCAGATAAACCCTAAACTATAGAGCATCACAGTATTCATCCAGATCTAAGATATTTAAGAACATATTTATATAGGTCAGATCTAACATCTATCATTAAGCACTAATCATCTACAGATATATCTATCATTCATCTATATTAAAGCACTAAGCAAGTAAACATAGAAACACATCAATACATCGCACAAAGCATAGAAACACAACATGTACGTGGTTCACCCCCACCTTGGGGCTACGTCCACCAACTCTTCTCTTTTTTATTATCTCTGGTCAAGCTCTTGATAGGCACATAGCATCCAAATCCTACTCCGTAGAAGACAGGAGATCTGTGCGCACTCCGCCAGATATTCCTTCTTCGAGCTAGGGTATAACACCAAGCCTTAACATAGTCTCTTATAGTTACTTTCACTTAGCCTTGCAAGCCTCACACAGTATGCACAAAGAACTTACAACTCTTGATCACATAGATTGAACACTAGCACTTAGAAACATATCACATAGATGCCTCTTCTCTCCTTACATCGCCTAGACATCTATTTATATTACAAAATTAGGCCTAAACATGGGTAAACCCATGGGTCGACATTCCCATACCTGTTACATAATCCCAAAACCCAAAATGCCCTAAAAAGGGGCCAAGATCCCGTGATCTCTGCTTTGTCTTTCTCTTTGCCTTTGACATCCCGTCGAAGTCCCAAAAATAGGTCAAACATGACCAAGAATCCTCAAAACTTGGTCAAGGGACAACAAATGGCATCTAGTAAATTAGGTAATCAAGACTTGTAAGGACCACACCAATTCCACATGTTACAAGGTGACACCTAACTTATTAAAAATTTGGCACACTTTCACTTGTTCACACACAAAGTCACTACTCACCCACATAGTTTCATCTAGAATCGTGGAGGTTGAAGTAAGCTTCCTCCAAAGGGATCCCAAAACGCCCCACCCTTTTCTTGATGAAAATATCCACTCCCACTTAAATTCAAGGATATTGGTTCACACCCCCAATTTCTTAAACAAACACATCTAAATGTTTTCTAAAAACTCACTAAGTTTTCCTCCACTGGAGGTTCCAAAAGAAATTTTTTAGTCTAGGTAGGATCTTGGGGATAGGCATCCAAATAACTCCTCGTTATCTGGTTCTACAGCGTCAAATAGTAGAAGTTGAAAAATAGGGAAGTTTTAAATCCTCCAAGTCAAGTGTTCCTACACCATAAGGTACGGATATACCCATGAAGGGTCAAAGGCCGAGGTCCGGTTGTTCTATGTGTACCCCCTTGAGGCACCCACCTCTTGGATGAGATGCATCCTGTGACCCATTTTTGAGGCTGAAAATCTAAATGTCGCACTTTGACCGAGGTACCTAGTGACAAAATTTTAGGACATCTACCCAGGTGGAAATTGTGTGCTGAAATTGCACCTTGATCGGATTTTGTGTGGCTATTGGGAAATATTTCCAGCTCTTTCGGGATATGCCCCCTCTACCCCTCATTATAACTGATTGTTTCATCCTTCACGAGTTCCTCTTCTGGTGGCTTCAAACCCCATTGTTGACTAATATTGGAAGGTCTAGTGCTATTTGAGAGGAAGGACGTTATGCCTTTTTAGGACACGAGCATTTGTTTTCTTTGTTCTCCCACACGGACAAAATCTACCTACCAACATGTATGCTTCTTTATCAATTTATTTGTGTATGATGATCTTGTGATTACATGCGATTGTGAGATATATTGTGACAGTCCAAGAACTGTAACAAAGACTCTTGTTCATTTATTGCTCTCATCACAATTTTCACAAATCCACTTTGCTAGTCGGACACCATAGGGGACCCACAGAATCCTCGTCATTCCAGATGCTTGGTAAATCTCCCTACTATTGTAGGGGAAGTTCCTAGTATTTTCGACTCATCTGCTCCCCCTTCTCACAACCCTATGAGTGCTACTGTCTTGGGATCATCTTTGCTTGGGTCCACTTCCCAAGGTCAACCATCCACTCACTTTTTTTTACATGGAAGTGGGGGGAAAACCTCTTCCCAAGGAGGAAGTACAACCCCACCTAATCCCCTTCAAGGGTCAGGTACACAAAACACTCACACAATGGCTGGAACTAATCCTTTGCCACCACTTTAGATTTCGTACTTGGCTTCTCTCAACATACTGGATCTAAGAAAACTCACCAATGATTCTATATTGCATGACCCCACATGGCCTGCAATGCCCACCAAACTACCTTTAGACATTCCCAAGTTTGAAGGAAATGTAGGAGACAATATCCAAACCTAGGCACTTCTACAGATCACACTATCCTCCTCACTAGCAAGGAAGAAGTTCTTCTACAAATGCACAGTCATCAATACAACGCACTCCCTGATTCCTCTCTCACTACCTCGGAAGAAGCCCCAATCACAACTAGACCACCTCTGATGATTCCACACCCTAATAATGAAACATCCCCTTGTATTCCTCACATCCCATTATGATGGAATGTCAACAACCCTTAGGATAGGGTGGCACACAATTATAGTCTGGTTGATGACTTGGCACAATCCCCTGTTGCCATGTCAGTTTTAGAAGTCCTTCAAAATTGTCCTACTCAATGAAAGTCATTACTTTCCACCCTAGGGGCAGTCAATCCTGCTGATAATTGACTCATAGCCTTTGATATTAATAGTGGGGAACCCCGTCTCCCCTCTCTGGTCTCTTTCCAAATACCTGTTAAAATCCAGAACATCACAGTTCATCGTTGCATCATTGATGAAGGTGAATCTACATGCATCATGTCCAAAACTGTATGGAAGAAACTTGGCTCCCCTGAGCTCATACCATCCGCCATTACTCTGAGAGCTTATTATGGATGACCATACTCTCCTGAAGGGATCTTTCAAAATGTCCCTGTTGAACTCAGGGGAAAGACTATCCTCATTTACATTGAAGTTATCAAAGCTATGCTCAATTACAACATCCGGTTCGGACGTAGCTACATGTACACTATGAAGGTTTTGGCCTCTTTTATTTTTTCCACAATGGTGTTCCCCCACAACGAGAAGATCGAGACCATCGACTAAGTATCACATTACGAGCCAAACCCTTCCAAAAACATTGATAACATCCTACCCTTTGTCCATAGTAATCCTGATGCCTACCCTCTCATCGAGATGGGCCCCAACATTTTCAAATACCCATACTTGATAGGAACATACCATGGAGCACCTCTGATCATACATCCCTCGGAAAAAGTATGTGGCATCTCATCCAATGGAATAGAAACTAGATATACCCTTCCTCCCACAGAGGCTTCCTTACTATTTGAATTCCTAGTCGTCGTAGAACTCCTTCCTCAAGAATCTCCTGATAACTCTTTAACTCCACCTATTCCCGATTTCACCCTCCCCCAAAGCCACATCCCAGTTTGGGAGATAGTCCACCAAGCCATTACTCAAATCCCCTTCTTTTACCCCCCACAGAGCGTACAATATTTTTAGGTAGCCGCAATGCTTACCCTTCCCAATATGGTGCTAGAAATTCCACTATGGTATCTACATCCACCTGTGATGGTCCCTCAACCATCCCTCCCTCCCCAAATAGAAGGAATCCTGATGTAGATTCCAATACTTGCTCCAACCACAACACCTTCACCCCCACTCACTAGCACCACTGCTACCACTAGGGGTAGACGGAAGAAGAAAGAGCCCACCGCTACACTTCCCCCATGAGTTCAACCTCCTTGCGAACTATGCAAGAAATACAGACACCCCTCCAATAAATTCTCATCTCTCCCCGAGCTATGCAATTTAATTCAACTCCCTCGAGTGACGACACCGCTCGTCACTTCATCCAGTTCACCTAGTACTACCACTACATCCCCTCCTACAAGAAGCAAAGGGCTGCAAAACAAATTTGCATGTGCCATCTATTTAGAGTATGGTCATTACACCCACCATTTCCCTGTGCTACCTCAATTTTAGCAGACGCTATCAATAGTACGCCAGAGATTTTGAAAAGAACCCTCCCTTTCCATGTCATCTCAAACCCATGTCACTAAAATCCACTATGTCATGACCTCATTCAATGAACGGATGAAATTTCCTTGCTCTCTCAGCGATTCACTTGATCATTTCACATACCAATGTCCTATGATAATTGAATACAGGCATCGCCAAACGACCCTTATTTAAAACCCTACACCTCCCCCACTGCCAACAGAACCAGTGATTACTCTTAATCCATCACATAATGTTGTTCATATCTTCTCCCTGGAGCCTGAGGAACTCCCTACTCCTCCATGGCTCCTGGATAGCTTATATGAGGATTTTCCCACAAATCCCCCCAATTCTCTAGTTCATTTTCCCACAAAAATTTTACGGCCAACTACCATTTTCAACCCCCAGTATCTTAATATTTGGTTTATGTGGGGTGAACCATCGCAACTCCCTTGCGTTGTCCACCCTACCTCTTCCCCACCAGAAGACAACCACACGGTGAAGGTCACCAATGTTACTCCCCTGGATCCCCTATATTCTCGACAGTTCCACTGCGACGAAGACATCCTCGAGGAATTAACTACCCCTGATTTCCCATGGGATATGCTCCATCACAAAGCTTTCTTCCTTTCATAGGAAGCCTTTTCACCTCTCAAAAAAACCCCACATATGCCATTGAAACCAAATATTTTCTCCCCTCAGGGCATATAGATTGGTTCAATAACCCTATGCCTTCCCCCGATGCTTTTGAAGAAGGCAACATGGCCAAAATCCCCCCCACTATCAAAATCAATATTTCCATCGAACCTGGAATCATAGAGGAAATCACCATTGGTGTCGCATGCTCTCTTGAAGAACTCATAGCTTACAAAGCTCTCTTCCAGGAATACTGAGACATTTTTTCCTAGTCATACACAGAGATGCCTGGCCTTGATCCCTCTATTGTCGAACATCGTATAGACACATGGACTGATATCACCCCTGTACGACAAAAGCAATGTCCACTACACCCATCCAAAGAGACATCCATCAAAGTCAAAATTGATAAATTATGTGCAACAAGGTTCATATACCCCATTGCATATATGTCATGGGTCTCCAACCCTATCTCGGTTAACAAAAAACAAGGTACTATTCGCGTCTACACTGATTTTCGTGACCTCAATCATGCATGTCCGAAAGATAATTTTCCAACACCCTTTATCGACCAAATTATCAATGAATGTGCCAACCACAAGGATTTTTCCTTCATGGATGATTTCTCTGGCTACAACCAAATTCAGATTCACCTAACCGATCAATACAAAACTGCATTCACTACCCCCTGAGGAACTTTCGCCTATGTGTCATTCCTTTTGGCCTCAAGAAAGCTGGTGCAACTTTCAAATGGGCCATGAAATACATTTTTCATGATCTAGCTCATATCATCCTCGCAGAATTTGATGACCCCACCGCTCGATCCAAGAAATGCACTCAACATCTCACTGATTTACGAATCATCTCCCAAAGGTATCCTTAGTACAATATCCTCTTGAACCCCCTCAAGTGCGTATTTTGCGTCACTGTTGTACGCCTCCTTGGATTCATCATTTCCCAATGTGACATCACTATGGACTCCCTCAATTTGCAAGCCATCACAGACTGTGCTCCCCCTCAGACTTTACGATAGCTACAAATCCTACAAGGAAAAGCTAACTTTTTACGCTGCTTTGTCCCCGATTACGCGACTCGTGCACACGGTTTCCTTCGCCTCTTACGACACGATATCCAATTCCAATGGGATGAACATTCCCAAACTACATTTGATGATCTCAAAGCAACCCTCTCCAACACCTCATTGATTAGTCCACCCGATTATGACCATGACTATATCCTCTACTTATTGGCCTTAGCCATCTCAGTAGCAGGAGTTCTCATCCAAATAGGGGATGATGACTGTGAGCATGTCATTACTATATTAGTAAAAATCTTTTAGGGCCACCCTTGAAATACAATAATGAAGAGAAAATCTCCCTTGTAGTTATCCTCGCAGTCCAGAAACTGCGCCATTACATTCTACTTTGCACTACCAAAGTCATAGCCGATTCCAACCCCATGCAATACTTGCTCAGTCACCGAAAAATTAATGGAAAATTTGCCCGATAGATCGTCCTTCAAGAGTACGACCTAGAATTTTCAACACCCAAGAGAAAGAAAGCCCTCATCCTCACCAAAATCATTACGAATTTTCCCTCCGATACTACCAATTCTCTCGTCAATACAGACTTCTCCAATGAACATCTCTTTTACATCCCCTCGGATGACCCTTGATACGAAAATCTCCTCATCTATCTTTGAATAGAGAAGTTTGGAAACCACCTCTCCTGGGACGATTATTGACATATTCTTCACTAGGCCCTTCGCTACCTCCTTATCAGTGATATATTATATTGATGAGGGGTCGATACCATACTTCATCGATGTTGGAATATCGACGAAGCCGATAAAGTATTGAATGACTACCACAGTGGCACCTCCAGTGGCTACCTTTAGGGATTCCCACCACCCAGAAAATCATTCGAGAAGGATACTTTTGGCCCACATTGTTTCACGATTGCATCCAAGATGTGAAACACTATGAAAAATGTTGGCTTTATGCCAACAAATCCCAAGTTCCACCCACTCTTTTACACCTAGTAATCACCGCTGACCCCTTTTTCAAATGGGGCATTGATTTCATGACTTGCATCCCTCCATCCAGAAATGGACACAAGTACATTATCATGGTATTCGATTACTTCACCAAGTGGCCAGAAGCTATGCCCACCTTCAACAACATCACTGACACCGCAACATGGTTTTTCTTTAATCACGTCATCTCCTGCTTTGGAGTCCCACTACAGTTAGTCTTCAATAATGGGAAACACTTTGAGAATGAGATTTTCATCGAACTCTCCTCTAGGTTAGGCTTCTCCCATGAGTTCGCCTCCCCATACTACCTTCAGTCCAAGAGACAGGTAGAGGCAGTCAACAAGGTCCTTAAAACCATGTTTCAGTGCATGGTTAACAAACATAAGACCAATTGGCATCATATGTTGTTTTCCGCACTATGCGCTTATCACATGACAGTTAAAACTACCACTAGTTTTACACCATTTCATCTTGTCCATGGGGTCGAGGCCAATCTCCCCATTAAGTATGAAATCCCCACCTTACACACTATTATTGAGCTATTACATGACACTGCTCCAATGGAGCAGCGTTTGCTGAACTTAGAGTCACTGGATGAAGACCGTCGTTCTTCATTACAGAACAATGAGGTAGCCAAAAAATAGTTGAAGGCCACCTTTGATCACCATGTCAACCTTCGATCATTCAATGAAGACGACCTCATCCTTTCTTACGATATCACTCACGATACCCTCAACCATGTCAAATTCGAGTCATTATGGCATGGACCTTACATCAACCAACATTGCCTCACTAAAGGTGCATACATCCTAGCCTCTCCCAAAGGCCACCCTCTCAACGAATCCATCACAGGTTGTACTTAAAGAAATTTATGCCTGAGCGTAGAGMTTTTAATCTTCTTGTACACTTTTTGTAGAGTTTTTAATCTTCTTTTCCCTCCATGGCTTGCATCTAATCTACCATTTGTGTTATTGATAGATGCCTCCTCCATTGACCTACCACATCGGTTACACCGAMAGAGCTAGMAGTTGGACATAGAATCTCGCTTCGGTCGCTTGGACCCTCTATACCCCCTCACATGATCTKCTCCACTCTAGTGGCATATGTTTGGGCTCAACAACCAACAACCAAGCATAATACACAACCGTCATTGGCCTCCTTATYGAGGCCAGTCACTTCCATATTCATCACCTTAGCRTCYTACTAGATTCCCAACTCGTTGTCCTTCAGCTCAACATTGTGTACCATGTCCATGATCCTTGCCTCTTCTGCAAATACCTGCAAGTTCAACTTTTATCTTGACATTTCGATTCAATCATATTTACACATATCCCAAGACAATAAAATCAAATAGAATATAATATGGATAACCTGGTGTTAGATTGGCATTTATCACATCAAGTTACCATTACACATACATAACCCATCAAAAGTCCATCACAACATATAAATTAGCCATAATAAACAACATCACAAAAACATCATCACATGTGAACATCACAAGGATACAAAAATGTATATCCATATATATATATATATATATATATATATATATATATATATATATCGACCAATGTGCCATCAATGTTTACAAAAAATAGTACAACATGTACGTCACCTATAGACAGGTGAATCCCCTCATCCATATCCATACAAAATAGGTATCACACTACCCTATACAATATGGGATCCCAAGCCTCTATAAATACAAAAATGAATACATCAAGCACTCATGGTGCTGCTAGAGAACCTCCACCAGGTCCTCTGTAAGGAGTCAGGGCCCCACCAGCTCGGGGTCTACCCAATCCAAGAAGAAGTCACCCTATCATCGTTGCTGCCACTACTGCTGCTCGATGGATCAAGGTCCTCAACTCCACTGGAATACCCACACACTGCTCCAGGACTCCCTCGTCCTGAATTTGGGTTCACATAAACCTCACGTACTCCCTGTAAAACCGCATCCAATTGGCAGAAAAAGTCCTTAAACACCCCATTGGCACGATAGTAGGTGCACGTGAAGGCCCTGCACCGGGGTCATCATAACGTCGCCTCCTACCATCTCTATCCACATCCACTAGCCTAGCACCTGCCTCCTCCCTCCAGTGCCTCTCGCCTACCTGTTGTGAGTGGGAAATCCCTCTATGAACTAGCACTTAGGGTTTTATCATGCATGCAGAAAAGACCTAAAGATTCCTAATTTTTTAGTGTCATCTCAGACCTAATCCCCATTATTCTTAATCAAATGTGTAGTTAATAATATTAGGTGAACATACCTTATTTCAGGTGTTTGATATCAATCCCTCTTCACGCTTGGTTGCTCTTTGACTGCAACTCTCCTCCCAAGGCTGACCTGCATTCACAAAAGACAAAAAAATAACTCCACATGTATATGATCTACAAATTAATGGGTTAGAGATTTAATCAACGTATATGCACTAAACAATGAAAACCTCATATGGTGGGACGAGAAAAGTACTTCTTTATTATTAACTTCACTGAAGAAACTTACAATGATGAAGCCGGCCACTGCTCCACGAACCTGGTCCTGGGATCCTCTTTAACTGTCCTCCAACTGCTTTGCTCTATACTTCTCTTTGCACAAGGATGGATAAAGTTTGGGACAAGGGGAATGCTCAATTGGGTAAAATCTCCTTGCTATGATTTTTCTCCCTTTCAAATGGGACCCTTACCCCTTCTTATATAGGCTAGAAGGAGCTAGGTATTTGGTCGAATGATCGGCCATGCATGGCCAAAAGGTTTAGTTAACTTGCCCAAAGGTGTGTGTTCTATTAGAAACTTTCCTTTTTTCATGCTTTTGTAGGTACACACGGGTTGTATTGGTGCAGCTAGCGTGTACACGCGTGCAGTAATGGAGCAAGGTGCGTGGGCCTTTATAAAGGGGGTTTTTAAGAAGAGTTGTTCAGTATTGTTTTGGTAAAGAAGGAGTCTGAGAAGGCTTGATTCCAGGTAAGTATGCCTGGTGCAATTTAGGGTTATAACAGATGCCCCCTAATGTGTGAGGTCAGAAGAGCATTTGATGGCCGAAATACATTATCAATCTTCACCAACGTTCCAAACAAGTGAGACCAAGGACCAGGAATCGAGAGTTGCCATCTGCAAAATAACAATTGTCTCATCGAGGAGGGAATAACCATGCTCGGGATGAAATAAAATCATGGCTACCAATCAAATACATTGTAGATCCATGTCATATAACTATATAAAGTGTAGTTGCGAGCAATACACAGCAGATCTGTATCTCAAAATAAAAAAGATATACATGCATAGTATCCAGCTTCTAGAAGTTGATAAGGCCTTATGGATGGAGATGAGGTCTTCGTAGCTCGAGCAACAACTTCAAAATATTCAAAAATCAGGTAGGAGTGTAATATGAGTGTACGAATTCACTACCCAGAGGTCTTCGATGGCTCATCGGTCTTGGACTAGAGAATCTTGATGATCAGAATGAAGGCTTCATTGATTTCGAACAAAGACTTGATTGGACTTTGAGGATGGTCAAGCATGAGGGCAAGAGACAAACTGTAGAGGGGCTGACTTAGGGTTGGAAAAAATTCGCTTGGACAATAGCACAACAAATGATGAGACTCAGGAAGCATGGCATTAACATAAGTTCACAAGGCAGGAGGCAATGCAAACTCTCCATATGTCTGGAAGAGTAACCAAACAGAGGAGTACACAACTCAATGTAGCGGGAAAAACTTCCTAAGGTCATTTTAAATCCCAAGGCTTGTCGAATAAATGAAAGGATGTGCTTTATCCAAGGGTGACTCTTTGTGCTGCCAACACCAAGAAAATACTTTTCCCTTCCTCTTTTTGGGGTATATTTGTTTTTTTTTTTTTATCCTTTTCAATAATTTTGGAAAAAGAATAAAAGAATGCTACATTACAAAGGAGGGAGGGGTGTCACAAACATACGATATCAAGGTGAAAGGACAAGATGGATGTTCAAAGCAAGGACACTCAGAAAAAATCCCTCTTGGGGCCAAAGGTGTCAAGACGTAGAGGTGAATTGCTACAGGGCTTGCGGATAAGGCATGCTTCAGATGGTTCAGTTGAGAGCAACATGGAGCCAACATTAGACCAAAGACACAGGTATGAAAATACGATTAATAAGACACACAATGGTAACGTCCTTCGATGTAAGTTTTATGAGCCCAGAGAAGGTAAGCTCGATGGTTTTTCATATTTAGAGAGTCCGAAAAAACGTGAAAGGAGACTCCAATGGGGTACCTTTTTCAAAGGTAGTCTAGTCAGTTCGAAAAAGGGGTAAACTAGCATCGACAAGATGTCTATTCAAAACCATTTTAACGAGTGTGATAAAGACAAGATCACTCGACAATTTTCTCATTTTTAAGGAGTCTGAAAAAATATTAACTATGGACTCCCTCAGGAATGTTCTTCTGGACCATTTTAACAACTGTGAAAGAATACGGTCACTCGACGATCTTTTCAATTTTAGGGAGTCTGAAAAGAGCTTAACTATGGACTCCGTGGGTGTTCCTTTTTCGTAAATTTAGTCCCTCAGGCCCGAAAAAGAGTTAAAATTATACTTGAGGGTACTCTTCTAGAGAACTGAGGCCCCTAGAGTATACCTTTGTTTGTGCAGTTGACCATCCAGACCGAAAAATGGGTAAACTATCGTCGGACAGACGTGCCTTCAAATTTCAATTTAACGAGTGTGAAGGGAAAAAATATTGCTCAACAATCTTTTCACATTTAAAGGGTCTAAAAAGAGCTTAAAATAAGACCCATGGGGGCTATGATTCATGTATGAAATTGGTTCAAGTAGAGCCCACTGCTAGGCTCAAACCAAGAGTCTCTTCGATAGTCAACTTGGAAAGTCTCCCAAAAGGGAATAAAACACAAACCATGGTGTAAGTCCTCCTATGATATAGAAACTGTAGTCATGGCTTCAAGTATAGCCTCATCTGAAGGTAATTCAAAATCTGAGAAATCACGCAAACGAGGGTCGACAACCCCAAAGAGTGAAGTAAACTGACCATACTCCATATGACAATGGAGGTTCTGGTTAGGAATAGCAAAGTCTATCAACAAAGAATCACAAGCACGAGGGCTTGAGGATCTACAATCAGCAGGATCAGACTCAGAAGGATACTCAAGCCCACTTGGACCAAGAGGGGGAAGCAAGGGCTCCCATGCCCCCATTGGATAAACCAATGAATCAATTGTTGATTCCAAGTCTCGAGAAGGAAAACATGATTGCACAGGTTCCTTCTCAGAAGAAATTAAACACTAAGGATAAGATGCCACATAATTCATCCATGGCAGGGCGGAGTCTACACGAACAATAGGAACATATAAAGGGGTAGCCTGAACTAACGCTAAATTAGGATGGTGATTATCGGATGCCACCTAGTCAATAGTGACAATGCTTCCATTGTGAGGGAAATGCATCACCGGGAAGAGCGTAGATACCACAACGTTCATAGCATATACATAATCACGCTCAAGAAGCATATTGAAATCTAACGGGCCTTGCACCACTATAACATCAACATGGACAATATTCCCACCTAACGAGATAGGAAACTGAGGAAGAACCCCCAAATATTCACTAGGATGTCTGTCAAAAGACAACAACTCATGCGAAGTAGATACAAGCTCGAGAGATCCCAAGACTTTCCAAACTGAGGAGGATAAAATACTTGCAGAGGATCCTTCATCCACAATACATCAATAGATGTTTGTTGAATTAACTTCAACCCTTACTTGAAAAGGTGCAGAAGAAGGGAGATGAGGCTCAACAAGATCATTCCAATCAAAGGAAACCATCCTGGGGCTTGGAGGGGGTGTGCTTGGGATGAGCGGAATGCCCCCTTGTTCTGAAAGTATTGAACCAAAAATGCTAAAAACATAGATGATAGACATGTCACTCCCCAAAAGAAGAGTGGGATCATCTAATGACTGCATCAGCATGACCACTTTCGCAACCAATGGATGAATAGGATGCGGGACTACATGGTCTAAAGGCACCTCAACCCCCAAAAGAGGAGTGGGATCAGCCGATGACTGAATCGGCATGACCACTTTCTCAACCAATGGCTAAATAGGCTGAGAGACTACATGGTCTAAAGGCACCTCACCCCCCAAAAAATGAGTGGGATCATCTGATGACTGCATCAACGTGACCACTTTCTCAACCAATGGTTGAATAGGCTGAGAGACTACAAGTTCTAAAGGCACCTCACCCTCCAAAAGAGGAGTGGGATCATACGATGACTGCATCAACATGACCACTTTCTCAATCAATGGCTGAATAGGCTGAGAGACTACAAGGTCAGAAAGTTCTAAAGGCACCTCACCCCCCAAAAGAGGAGTGGGATCAACCTATGATTGCATTGGCATGACCACTTTCTCAACCAATGGCTGAATAGGCTGAGAGACTACAAGGTCTAAAGTCACCTCACCCCCCAAAAGAGGAGTGGGATCAACTGATGACTGCATCGGCATGACCACTTTCTCAACCAATGGTTGAATGGGCTGAGAGAATATAAGGTCTAAAGGCACCTCACCCCTCAAAAGAGGAGTGGGATCAGTCGATGACTGCATCGACGTGACCACTTTCTCAACCAAAGGTTGAATAGAATTTGAGGAAACCTGAGAAGACTCAGAAACAGAGGAGATTGCAGATAGGGACCACAATCTTTGTACCTCTGGAATGCCAGGGCATAGATGAGTAAGATGATCTCCCTTGCAAAGCTGACAAGGGAAATTAGGTTTACATCCTATCCATCTAGGTTTCTCAACAGAATCAATGCCCCCATCATGACTAGCGGTGGTTGGTTTCACATATCCAACATGACTTGTAGAGGTTGGTGATGGGTCGATAACATGACTCACAGAGGCTACATATTTATTGCCAATATGACTAGCAGTGACTGGACTTTTTCCCCCAACATGACTGGTAGGGGCTGGTGATTTCTTCTTCCTATTCGTCCTCTTTCTACTTCGTTTAGACTTTCGATTAATAGTAATTGTACTTTCACCAAATGTGGGAGAAGGAGGAGAAGAATACTTTGCTAATGAAGGAACATCGACATTATTCCCATGACATAAAGCACTTAGCTGGGAAGCATCAAGAGCATTTGGGACATTTGGAATGGTACCCAACCAAACCGGTAATCCCACATTCAACCCAGAAATGTACAAGGTGGACATCAAAGGGACACCAAGGTTTTCAAAGAAAGGAAAAGCACAAGAATCCCCTTGTGAATGGGTTCCTTGGTTGGTATCATTGGGAACTTTAGCCATGAATATATTATGCACAGGTTATCCCCTTACGGGATCATTCAAATCCATAAAATTCTCACACACTGACTATGGCAGACCAATGTTATCAAAACAACGCCTATACGGAGGTAGTTCCACATTTCTAAGAGGAGGAACAAAAATTCCTCATGACCAGTGGAGTGGGCGGTCTACCACCCTAGGTAAGAGACCCAAATACATAGTTGGATAACTCATTATGGAAAAATAGGGAGCACATATCACACACTAAAAGTTCATAAAGGAAAATCAAGCAAACGACTAACTAGTTGGAAGAATAGTTACACCAACCAACACTAGAGAAAATTACTGGTGAAAGTGCAACTTGAATACGGAAGCACCCTCTGGGTATAATCTACAAAGCATGGCCTGATGTCTACCCTAGGTACTGCGGTATACCATCACGATCACCTATGTAAGCCCCTAAAATAAAGGCAACTAGGTTTCCAGCTCATGAACAATCACCAGGCGAGTACAGTCGACAGTCGGGTGGACCGCAATGAGCAGGGTATCAAGCCCGAAACCTATCAAGGGTATCGAAAGAAAGTGTTCCAGAAGACAAATGAGGACCTCAAATGGATTCGAGTGCAAGATACCAGATATATAAAATATGCAGAACAGAAATGAAATGCTAGAAATGACAGAATAACAGTAAAATATCCAACATAATCTTCACAATACACAGAAATGATATACGAATAGCAATAGAAACAACACTTTGATTTAGATAGCATTGTTCATAGGCCTCTTCGATGGGGAAACCTCCAGTCGAGCAGTGCTCTGTTACAATAATCTCCAAGCTAGGGTTCACATACCCTCGCCCCTTATTTATACTAAATATGTCTATTAAGAGAAGCATCTAGAGGAAGATCCTTTTAGAAGCGAAAGATTCTATTAGGTCTTCTTACATCCACCTTATTCTATTTTATTGAAAGGTCTTATTAATATTGACCTTTATTACATCCGAATAAATTGATCTACCTATGTGCGGGTTAGGACCATAACATGTCCGCCCCCTTAAAAATAGCCTTGTCCTCAAGGCTTGAGATGTGGAAACTGTTGCAGAATGGTAGCTGGTTCCCAAGTGGCATCTGCTGGAGTCATATCTTTCCATTGTACTAGCACTTCCTTGATGGTTCTCTGACGCAGACAACGCTCACGCTGGTCCAAAACTGCTTCTGGCTGTAGCCAAATGGATCCTTCTTCAGCTAACTCTGGAAGGTTGGTTTGAATTTGGCACCTGGTTCCAATCACCTTCTTCAAGCATGAAACATGAAAAACATGATGTAGCTTCGACTGACTGGGCAGAGCTAACTGATATGCGACTTGTCCCACATGCTTGAGAACTGTGTAAGGGCCATAAAATTTGGGTGCTAGATTTTGACACTTCTTTTCCTTGAGGGAAGTTTGCTTATATGGTTGCAGTCTCAGAAACACCTGATCCCCTTCGGCAAATTGACGTTCAGAGCGACCTTGATCTGCTTGCTGCTTCATTCTATTCTAGGCCATGACCAAGTTCTCTTTAAGGGTGCGAAGGATATCCTCTCGGACTGTAAGTGTTTGGTCAACCGCCTGGACCTTCGAGGTACCCGGTAAATATGAGAGAACTGATGGTGGCTTCTGTCCATACACTGCTTCAAAAGGAGTCATGCGAGTGGCTGTATGGTATGTAGTGTTGTACCACCATTCGACGAGGAGTAACCATTGAGCCCACTGGGGTTGTTTTTCAGAGGCAAAGCACCTCAGATATGTTTCCAAACACTTGTTGATGACTTCCATTTGACCATCTGTCTGGGGATGATAAGCTGAGCTGAGATGCAATTGGGTACCTTGTAGCTTGAACAGTTCTTGCCAAAAATTGCTTGTGAAAGTTGGGTCTCGATCA
>ML816515.1:60774-84262 GCA_009831015.1 Picea engelmannii
CTCTCCAACCTAATTCAAGGCCATAACCCTAAACTAGTTGATGGACCCTACAAACATAAAAGTCTAGTTATTTTTAATTAGTGTTCCTTTTAAGGCTTGATTTACTCAAAAGGTGTGGTAGTGCAACTGATGTTGTTAAGACTCTTGCAGAAAAAAGAAATGATAAGAAAACTAGCAAAGAAGGATTATCTTTCTTATTTTTCTTTTGAAGTGCTTTTAAGATGAGAAGAAAACACAACACTATGCTAATTTCTTTTTCTTTTTCAAATAACAATGCAAAGAAAATGCCAGAAAAGAAAGAGATCTAACAAACTAAGCTTTTTTTTTATATATTTTCTTCCAATCAAAGTAGAAATAACAAAAGATTCTAAAAGAAAATGATGAATGCACGATTCTTAAAATTTCAAGCTAAAAATAAGTTAAAAAAGCTAAGAAACAGAAGAAATCTTTTAATGAAAAAGAAAGCTATGTTGGAGTCCAACCTAGGTTAAAACTTCTATGACAAAGACTATAATCAAACAAGAAAATCTCTGAAAAAATGACTCTTGACAAGAAAGAGGATGACTGCCTCTTCAAACAAATTTCTAGACAGACACGCGACCGTCACTTCAACAACCAGCATATGCCTGCGAGCTGTCCAAGGGCAGGGTGTGTATGCATGCATTCAGGCCGACTATAGGTCGTGTGTGCCTCTGTTTTTCCCCAAAAAAGGAAGACAATCAACTAAGCTTAGGCAGGGAGTACTAGTATTGAAAACCATAACCCCTTAATGGTGAAAAAACTTACGGGAGTACTGGTATTGAAAACCAGAACCCCTTAATGGTGAAAAAACTTACTTTGAAAAAGAAGAGGCAAGAAATCTTTAGAAAAACAAAGATAATACTGAGGTTCTTACTTGACTATGGACTATTCAATCAGAGACCTAGGAGGACCCACAAGATCCCTAAGAAGGATCACTTCTGCAGGGGAGAGGATGATTGCCTCTTCCTGAGAAGTATTTCCTGGATTCTCAGACACGTAGCTAGCACTTCATCAGCAGGAGTACATACGTGGGCTGACTAAAGGTAGGGTGAGTGCATACGCAGGATTTCTAACTATAGGGTGCGTATGCCTCTTAAGACTCTAAAAAAAAATAAAAAAATAGTCTGGTTAAGCAGAGAAGGGAAGACTGGTATTGAGAACCAGAACCCCTGAACACTCGGACTTCTTGCAGAAACTCAAAAAAGGCAGCAAAACCAATTTCAAAATACGCCAAAAAATCCCCAAAGAACCCTAGAGACTCCCCAGTATGGTCGCCAATTCTATTGTGAGTGGGAAATCCCTCTACAGACTAGCACTTAGGGTTTTATCATGCATACAGAAAAGACCTAAAGATTCCTACTTTTTTACCGTCATCCTAGACCTAATCCCCATTATTCTTAAGAAAATGCATAGTTAAGAAGATCAAGTGAACATACCTTATTTCAGGCGTTTGATATTGATCCCTCTTCACACATGGTCACTCTTTGACTGTAACTCTCCTCCCAAGGATGACCTACATTCACAAAAGACAAACAAAGAACTCCACATGCATTTGATCTACAAATTAATGGGTTAGAGATTTAATCAACATACACACACTAAACAATGAAAACCTCATATGGTGGGATGAGAAAAATACTTCTTTATTATTAACTTCACTAAATCAACTTACAATGATGAAGTTGGCCATTGCTCCACGAACCTAATCCTGGGCTCCTCTTCAACTGTCCTCCAACTGCTTTGCTCTATACTTCTCTTTGCACAAGGATGGCTAAAGGTTGGGACAAGAGGAATGCTCAATTGAGTATATTCTCTTTACTATGATTTTTCTCCCTTTCAAATGGGACCCTTACCCCTTCTTTTATAGGCTAGAAGGAGCTAGGTATTTGGTCGAATGACCGTCCATGCATGGACGAAAGGTTTAGTTAACTTGCCCAAAGCTGTGTGTTTCATCAACAACTTTCCTTTTTCCGTGATTTTGTAGGTACACAGGGGATATATTGGAGCAGCTAGCATGTACACGCATGAAAGAATGGAGCAAGGAATGTGGGCCTTTATAAAGGGGGTTTTTAAGAAGAGTTGTTCAGTAGTGTTTTGGCAAAGAAGGAGTCTAAGATGATTTGAACAGGCGCGCATCCAATGCGTGCATGTTTTCCCCACTCGAGCGCCCTCATGTGTGGCTGCCTCAATTATAGCTACACACTCATGCACGTGAATCATTCGATCGCTCACACACTAGGGGGGCCACCCTCATAGAATACTCTTGTACGACCATCTGTACAACCCTACCCAAAAAACAAATCCTACTTACTATGCAGGAGGATATGACCACTAACCTGACACTTGCTAATCCTAGATCGACTATCTCAATCTCCCAGAATCTCCAAATATCTTCTCAAACCTCTCATCAATCCACTATGGAAGTAGGTACAAATGAGGTGGCAATGTGGTCCCTACAAATATATATAGTCCTTTTTTCCAAATTTCCATATTCAATTCTGGGAGCTCCGAGCGTCTGTTTTCTGATTCGTCTTTAGCCACGGGATTAGGCTCCTGCCACCTACACAGTCACATTCCTTGAGCCACCATCCATCCTCGACCCCAAGGGAGAATTTTTCTCACTTCACGCCCAGGTATGCATGCTCATGTTCAAAATTCTCAAATAATTGTTATATGTTCTTTACTTTCAAATATTGTTCACAGCGGGTATTTTTTTATTTTTTTTTTATCTGTGTGTAGGTACTTGGTCATCACCCACCAGTGCATCCCTTTTAGGTATATGATCAATACTGGCATGTAATCATTCCCTTTGAATATCAATTTCATCTCTTAGTCACACCCTCCGATATTTTCCTCTAGGGTCCCCTCATCCAGATCTGCAATACTCACACCTCCACTACATTTCAATACTGTCAACCGGTAGCACTCTCTCCCACATGAGTTTTCCCTATCATAGTCCCCTCTATCACTTTGACACTCGTGCTATTTTCACCCCCTAGGGCTAGGAGTCCCAATAGTATTTTCATTCTTGAGAATCAGCTGCATGCCCCTTCTCCTAATTTTTCTAGCTTCCCCACAATGTACTCCCAGGTAATCTCATTACAGTTCACATTTGACTGCACCTCCACAGTATCATTAACCATCCATCTCATCCACCATAAGTTTTCCCATCTATAGATTTTCCTCATATAGAAACCCACCTTTGCCCCCCCCACCCTCCACCTATTTTCCAAGATACTTAAGCCCTCACTGGCCAAGCCATCTTACACTGGGGCACCCATTTTTGTATATACACACTTATCCCAACTTATTCTTTATTCATTTGGTAATTGTACAAAACCTTTTTTTCCAGCATTTACATAGTTTTTTATCATCACCTTTGGCGAAATTCTTTTCCTGACAAAGCAACCCATGTCACCCTTGGTTGGGGAATTCCTTACCTTCTACTCTTATTGACATCATCCATAAAACCCTAAGTATCCCATAGTGCATGTACCCATGATATCTGATTTTGTCCACTTTGTCATGCCTCTAGCACAATTTAACCCATGTCTAGTCATCCCCTTGACACTAGATCTAGTTTCACAGTTGATGCCACTCATCCTTCACATATATCCCCAACCAAGGGTAGTATTGAGTCTCCCCTCATCTTGAATTCATCCATGTACCTCCTCATTTCATGATCTCATCCAGTGGATTTCATAAATCTCTTTGCTTCTTGGAGTCACATCTCCCTTTCTATCGACATCAGCACAGTTTCCAGAAGGGAAACAATATCTTGACTCTCATTACCTTTACAATGAGGAGTCTCGGACGACACATGGAGAACCATCATTGCTCTTTGTTGTCATTGACCCCCATAGCATTTGACTTCAACACCATCTCATGTTTCGCTGGGTCTTACTTTGTGCCTATTGTAGTTGTTTTATATTAGCCAAATACCTTTGAAATTTGATAGGCTATCAATGCCTGTGTATCATCGACACTTCTTACAGGTGTCATCACCTCTTTTCAAAGTTTTTTCACCATCATAATTGTCCTCTGCCATTATTAAACTTCCCCGAAGGGTGCTGTAGTTATCTATATCAACCTACAACTTCAGTTACCGTCTAACACATTTTGAGTTTCATAACACGAGCATGGGGCATGCCTGCCTCATTTGTACACAATTTTATTTTATTTTATTTTTTTATTTTTTATTTTTTTCACACCTTGCGAAGGGTTTGGGTCCCACCGGTTCCCCTCTCCCTCCAATGGGTCTCTCTTGCATCTCCCCTTTGCACTCTTTCTTACAAAGGTACTCTCAGTAGAATAAACATTGATGTATTTCAGTTATACATATGCTCCTAACCTCACACATCAGGGGGCATATGTTATCACTGGAATTTCATCCGCAAATGGCTATAGGAATCCATCATTTCTGAACACCCATTAATTCATCCATGGACCAAAAAATGCATTTCCAAAGGGAACAAAACTATACAACTGGTTATAAAATTAGCATGTGCTAATGATGCAAAGGAAGTGTGTGCACATGTGCTAGTAAAAAATGCTAGAAAAGCACACATGCGCCCGATGCGTGACTGTGGATGCAAAAACCCACGCACACCTCAGAACGACACATTTATGATTTTGGTCAGCCTCCCACCCACTTCTAGTTCATCTCCCAAGTCGATTTGACCCTCAAATCCTAATTGAATCTGAGTGGGGGGCTGGTCAAAGACCTGGAGGTGCCCTAAAAGGCTCCTTGTTCACACTACAGACCGGTTGGATAATGCCTCAAATCTTTGCTATTAAAAGAGGCCATGGGTGCACTATATTTCCAAGAATCTATTTGTATTGTTATGCTACCTATATTCTCCTGTAAGGAACCTATTTCCTCATTGGAGCATACAAGAATCATTTCATTGAGCTATTCACATTACCTCTTGAGTGAATGATCTTTGATTTCTTCTCCATTTCCTTCTAGTTTGCTATTTGTAAGAAGAGCTCAATCATTGGGGGTTAAAGAGCCCTCCCTTGGAGGAATAGGGGACCCATAAGTCTCCCCTTCTCTTTGGTGTTTTTCCTCTAATCCAATCTATCCATTGGTGGCATGAATGTTGTTTATTTTTGGTTCTATTTCCCTTATGCACTCTAGTTTAGTTTATTTCATTGTTATTAGCTTAGTTGTTTGCTTATTTCTTATGCTTGATGTTTCTAACTTTGATATTCATTTATGTCCTGTCTAGCTAACCCAACTGGACTTGTAAGTGTCCTTCTTTTTCTCACTTAGGTGACGAAAAGGATACAACATCTTCGAAACTTGAAATTTTGGCCTCTACGCACTCCTTGCGCTGTCTCCACAAATTGAACCTGTAAAGGTGCTTAACATTTTCTCAGTGTGCAGAGTCATTGTGCACACTCGCACCATCTTTCCCAAGATTTACAGTTGCTCAAATTTCCAAGGGACTCGACCCTTCCACTTCCTTCAAAGGAGTCCTTGCGCCCTCCTGGAACTTATCAATCATCCCCCTGAGCTTTGGTTTGAATCAAACCTCAAAGGGTATTGATCTTTTGTTTCTCTCTTTGATGATATTTTGTGCGCAAAGGCACTGACCCTCCTGAGCTTTATATTGGCTCAAATCTTTAAGGGTACCCTTGTTTTCTCCTTCAAAAAAATTTTGGTTCCCTCCTGACACACTTTGTGCTCTTTCTCTCCAGAGCCTCTACCAATGCTTCAACAAGGTGTTTTCCTTGTGCATTCTTGACACAACTTCATTCCCTGAGTCATGAATTATGAAAATTTGCTCACGCAATCCTTGCGCTTCCTGTGAAAACTTGCCCTCGACTCTCCTCTTATTCTTAACCTTATGTTGTTCCCTCTTAGGAACCTTTCTCCCAGAACTTGAAATAGAGTTCTTACACCCTCCTTGCAGTCGACTAAGCCTTCATATGACTTGAGACATTCAACACTTTGTCTAAGTGTTGGCATGATTCACTCCTTGCACATGTCTTCCTCCTGCTTCCTGAAATCCTTCAGGTTCACTGATGCATCTCCTACATCCGCTTAATGCACACTTGCATATCTCTCTTACATATTTTTGAACAACTATGTTTCCTTCAACCTCTCTCAACACTTTTGAAGGTGTTGGTTCTATGCACTCCTTGCACCTGCTCAAAGAACTCCTTGATGAGCCTTTTCTTCAGAGTGTTCAACAACTCTAAAGTAGTTTCTCCTTCCAAAGATCTCCATAGTGTTAATTAAATCTTGGGTGTCCTCCCTGACACTTCTCTTCTCTTCTCTATGAACTCAAAATATAGCTCTCCTGTGCACACTTGCACTTGCTCAATTCCCCCCTGGCAGAGCTCTCAAAGTATTCAACAAGTATGTCTTCTCTATGTTCCTTCTATGCACAATCTATCCTCCAAGGTGTTCAGTAACAAAATAGGGGCTCATCGAGCCTTCCCTTCAAACTATACTAGTGGTGTCTAATCACCATTACAACGTCTATCTACTGAAGCTTATTATATTGAATGAACATTAACAATTCAGATCTAAGGTGAAGCTCAAGATATGTACAAATAAATCCTAACAAAGGCGACTTCATATACTTATTGTACAAAGAAATCAACTCAGCTCTTCCATCCTTACAACATTTAATTTTCTTTTAATTACATTTAATTTAATTTTAATTACATTTAAATGTTAAAATTGAGGGAAAAATGAGAGGGTTGGTGCCTCTCCCCTTCTTAAATGCACTTTGATGTGCTAAAATGATGGCACGTTGCTAAGGTGGAGTGATGCTCTTGCATTATACTCCACTTCTTGGAAAATCATGAGATCCTGCTCATGAGCTCGTCTACTCCAATGTTGAAATCCCCTTGGATCTCAAACTCTTCTTTGGAGTTGTCCTCCTACTCCTCTGCTTTTCTACTATTGTTGTTTCTTCCCTACTGCTCTTGCAGGTCCTCCTATGTTCAGCTTCCTCCCACTGACAATTTCTTATTATTACCTCAACATCATCTCCCTGATTGATCCAGGTGGATATCAGTGGCCACCCACCTTTTCCGACTGGCTCAAAATAGTTTTCTAGCAAATTTGGCAATTTACTATTTTTAGCAGTTTTTAACTTCCGGGGCCATTTTGAGGGCCCAAATGAAGGATTTTCAAGATCAAGGTTATCAATGATAGCTGAAAGCATGATTGAGCCCCCAAAATGAATCTCCTTGATGATACCTTTCCAATGAGCTATCATATGCCTAAAATGAAGATTGTATGCAAAGTTACGACCTCGAGAAGTTGATGTACTAACTTACCCAAATGGGGCCCACATGAATTTTGGCACTTCATATCCTAGGGTTAGGTTTTTGGATGTCTAAGACTTTTAGCATTCATGTTTATTGCAAAAATTCCTTCAGAGCCTCACTGTAATCATCTTCTTGCGAATGCGAGTAGTCGTCACATATCTTCTCAGAGATAAGCTTCCACCATTCTATCATGTCTTTCACTCTGCATTTTACAGTCTTTGTACATTTATTTCATTAATAGAAATCGTGTATTACTGTATATCTGTGTTTATGGTTTCATCTCTGATATATATTTTTTATATTATTGAATATCTGTGATATCTCTGTGCATTTCTTTATTAAATCTCCGATCTCATTTCATGTCGAAAATAATTTGGATCAGTGGTATCAGAGCAGGCCATTCCTGGTCATTTTTTTCAGTGCATGTACCCAACGAGGTCTAAGTATAGAAATTTGGGTCTCAAGCTTGTCTCTCTTGAGTACAATCTCTCTCGCACACCCAAGAAACCCTCAATGGCAGAAGAAAAGAAAAATGATGGAGCAGATGATCCTATCAGTCTGTTGCTTGAGCAAGCTCTCACGCGACAGAGGGACAAAATGATGGAGAATTTTTCCCACATCCTTCAATGCCTATCGATAGCAATAGACGCATATTCATCAAGTGGCCACTTTGGAGGCACCTCACCTTTCAAGGTACAAGTTAATTTTGATATTCCTGTATTTGAAGGACAGATAGATGCAGAAGCCCTAGACAAATGGTTAAATCTGCTAGAAGGTTATTTCTTTGTTCACAAATTTTCTGACAAAGAAAAGATCACCTTCGCACTCCTTAAATATCTCCCCCATGTCAAACATTGGTGGGAAACTTATTGGGAGCATATTTCCACAGAGGAGTTTGAAATATATGGGGTCGATCCCACTTGGGATTTTTTTGTGGATGCGGTAAAGGAACAATATTACCCTATTGGAAACTATGAGGACCAGTACATGAGATGGACCACACTACGGAAAGAGAGGGGCCAAGCAGTTCCAGAGTTCACCAATACCTTCCATAGCTTGTGCACCAAGTTGGGTATCAAAGGCTCTGAACGACATTTGGTTCTGAAATACCGTGGGGCTCTACAAAGATACATCCAAACTGAAATGGATTTTCTGGACATCTCATCACTCGGTGTTGCCTATCAATATGCTGTTAAAATCGAGCAGAAATTTAAGCACCAGAACAAACAGGATTTTGGTTCTGCAAATCCGCAACAACCAAAGTATGAAAAAGACGTCCCTAACAAACAGTCTCCCAAAAACCATTCCAAGCCACATGAAAAGAAGGGTCACGGAAATACAAAGAAGGACATCGGAAAATGGTGCAATTTCCACAAAATCCCCTGGCACAACATCAATGAATGTCACTCAAAACAGCCATTGGTGGCTAAGATCAAAGACAAGGAGCTGAACCCTGATTCTGAATCTGATTCTGAAAATACTGGTAAAGGACAGATCATTAACGCAAACCCCACTGTTATTGTCACGACCACAACAATTCAACTAGAAGAACCAATAGATCTTGAAGAGGGGGAATGCCTTTTTCATTCACAGATGTGGGTGAAGGGGAATGCCTTTTTCATTCACAGATGTGGATCAATGTTCTCAATGATATCAAAAGGCATGATTAATCTCCCAAAATGAATCTCCTCAACGATACCTTTCCAACGAGCTATCATATGCCTAAAATGGAGATCATATGCAAAAGTTACGACCGCGAGAAGTTGATGTACTAACTTACCCAAACGGGGCCCACATGAATTTTGGCACTTCATCTCCTAGGGTTCATTTTTTTGATTTCTAGGACTTTTGGCATTCCTATTTATTGTAAAAATGCCTTCAGAGCCTCATTGTAATCATCTTCTTGCGAATGTGAGTAGCCGTCACATCTCTTCTCAGAGATAAGATGCCACCATTCTATTGAGTCTTTCACTCTGTATTTTACAGTCTCTGTACATTTATTTCATTAATATAAATCGTGTATTACTGTATATCTGTGTTTATGGTTGCATCTATGATTTATTTATGTTATATTATTGAATATCTGTGATATCTCTGTGCATTTCTTTATTATATCTCTGATCTCATTTCGTGCCAAAAATAATCCGGATCACTGATCTCCTCGATCACCTCTTGCATCTGCTCTGTTGGTTGGCTTCTTCTTTCATGCATACTGGCCTGTTTCACTTCCTCATGCTGATAAAAGGGAATATCATCTTGATCCCCCATGTTGTCTTCATCGCCTATGGCCTTGAATTTCCACTTCCTAGTAGACTCAGATTTCGTAGTCTCCTCACTTAACTTTTGTTCAACTATATCCTTTGATAGATTATCCTCTACCATCTCCTCTTGTGCGGGTTCAAATCGAGCTTCCTCCAGCTACTCCTTAGGCTGGTATGCTCCATATGACATGACTATCTCCTGGAAGCCATATTCTAGTTCATATTGTTCAACCAATCCTCCAAAAATCACCTATGGCCTTGAATTTCCACTTCCTAGTAGACTCAGATTTCGTAGTCTCCTCACATAACTTTTGTTTAGCTATATCCTTTGATAGATTATCCTCTACCATCTCCTCTTGTGCGGGTTCAAATCGAACTTCCTCCATCTTCTCCTTAGGCTGGTATGCTCCATATGACATGACTATCTCCTAGAAGCCATATTCTAGTTCAGATTGTTCAACCAATCCTCCAACATCTCCAACTCCTTCTCCCATGGAGTGAGAATCTTAAATATATTCTCCTCTTCTTCTGTTGGGGAAAATTTTGATGTCTTCTCCTTCTCCTCCTTTATGAAAATCATGGTTGGCTATCTTTTCTCTTCTCTTGTTGCATCTGCAACACATGTTCTGGCCTCAACTAGGCTGCTTGGCAAGAATATCGTAATTCCCCCAATGATCATAATTCACCTCTGATCATACTCCATCAACACCCCTTGTTTATTTGAACTCACCTATGAGCTCCTGAGAATTTCATATAGTCTCATTTGCTCCCCCTTACCCACCTAAAAATATAGGATCTCTCCTCTACCCTCTTGGCATTATATGAGATCATCTGTTGATCTCTTCTCATTTCCCACCTAGAAATCTGAATTTTCATCACTTCCCTCCTGGCAGTTCATGATATCCTCCATTGATCTCATCTCATTGCCCACCTGACAATTTGAAAATTCGTTTCTTCCCTCATGTAAGTTTATGAGATCTCAAATTGATCTCACTTCCTCCTTATCACTGAGGCTCTCTCAAAATTTTGGCTCACAAACGCAAACCAGCTCCTCCTCTATGTCACTGAGGGTTTCAACATGCCTCAGCCAGTTCTTCAAATCGTAGAGCTGCCCACTAGAAACCAATTGTTGGACATGCCACTTTGTTCTCTGCTTCATTGGCCACTCGTACCTCTAATGGACCTGGGACTCTTGCTGCATTTTCAGCGCTAGTCTGCCTGTTTCTACTCTGATTTCCTCGAGCTCTTTATCCATCTTTTATTTTATTTTTTGTTGGTGGCCCTTGCCTTGACTACGCTTATGGCCTTCAGTAGCCATCATTTCTTCCTTCATCCCACCTAGTTGTATGTTGTCCACTCTACAATTAAGAGTGTCTCCAGCTTCTCCTACAACCCACTTGGTTGTCTTCTGACTGCTGCACACTTGTAGACAATCAATTCATAGAGCATCAACACTCTGTCTCCTCCTTCACTTTCTATCTACAGATGGAATTAAATATTTGATACTACTTGATGTTACCAGACTATCTCCTCTTTCTGTTTCCTTCTATCTGCAAGCAAATTTCATCTTTGATACCACTTGATGGTATCAGACATAACCTTTTCCTAGGCTCTGACACCATTTGATGGTATCAGAATTACCACTTTATTTTACACTGAGCAAAATTTGAGGCTCTGATACCACTTGATGCATGAACCCCTTCTCTCCTAGGGGTTTTGCAACCTCCCAATCTAGGATATTCAAATATCTGAGACGAATTAGTTACTTGGTACCTTACTAGACCCCAAATTGATTTAACACATGACCCTTCTCTCCTCAGGAACAGGTTCGGTGAGACCCGTGGGTTCCTGCTAAGACCCTATTCTCTTTTGAAAAAATTTGAACAACAGGCGTTAGCTCCCTATGCTAGGCCCCTTCCTTTATATGACTACAGGCTCCAACTAGGTACCTACTCAATGGTTGCTTCAGACTTCGACTTCAACTATTTTCAAAATAGCAAGCCTCAAAACCTCTGAGCTCTGAACTATGAACACAACTAGATGATCGATGATTCTCACTCCTCTGACATTCAACAACTGTGATCTCATCGAAAATTTAGGCTTCGGTCAAATTCATGTGCACACTCCACAAATCCTCCGATATGCTTCCCCTTTGAAGAAAAGGATCTGGTGACACCTGTCCCCACAGGATCAACGACCCAGATCTTCTTCGGCTCTTGACTCTTCGGGAGTTCCTCACCTTTATGTACTCGCTTTCTTCTAGAGTGCTTACCACCCGAACATGCAAATTGAGTGCCACGTTCTACTTCTCGATCGATGGTTGAGATCTATCCTTCACTCCACCTCGAACGACCTATAGTAAACACTCCTCCATGTTCTCTCTCCCAGAGTATCAATCCTTCGAAGTGGATCTCCACTCTCCATGTGTCCCATTTCTCATCAATGCCTCCTATTGATTTCGACCCTCGGGATGTGTGACCTTTGGGACTTTATCCTTTAGTTTCCCCTGAAGTGTCCTTATTTTGAGGTGTGTGAATATCTTCCATGTATCCCTTCTAGATCCAATATTCTGGATTTACTTCTCCCTTCATGACTTCTTGAAGTTTTCTCTTTTCTCCATACCAATCTCTTGGAGCTCTTCATCCCAAACCTACTTATTGTTCACCATCAGTCCCTCTTGACGATGGATGGTCCCAATCCACTTCAAGACTTTGGAGAGTGCTCACTCCTTGCACATAAAAGGGTTAATGTTTCATGAACTTACCTGGATCCAACGACCGTTGGTCCTCCACACTCAAACCTGATGGCTTGGATCTAAATTTCTCCTTTGCGTGCTCCTTCTGGTGTCTAGACGTGGGATTCAATGGTCTAGATCTTCTCCCCTGTAGCTGATCTGACGACTGCTACAACTTCTCCATTTGTGCTTTGGTTTTCTACCGATATTGGGAAAATTTGTAATTGTTCAAAGGTTTTGGCCCTTGAACCTTCTCGTGCAAGGCTGTCTACTCGGCCTTAAATTGCATTTTGAAAAAACCACTCCTGAGCTTCAACACTTGAAATGTTGGCCTCTACACACTCATTATGTTGTCTCCATGACTTGAACCTGTAAAGGTCCTTATCTTATTCTCACTGTGCAGAGTCACTGCGCACACTCACACAATCTTTCTCGAGCTTTACAATTGATATAATTTCCAAGGCACTTGGCCCTTCCACTTCCTTCAAAGGAGTCATTACGCCCTCCTAGCAATTAATGCTCATCCTCTTGATCTTTGGTGCGGATCAAACCTCAAAGGGTCTTGATCCTTTGTTTATATCTCTATGTTGATATTTTTTGCACAAAGGAACTATCCCTCCTGATCTTTGTATTGGCTCAAATCTTTAAGGGTCTCAGCCCTTGTTTTCTCCTTCAAAGGAACTTTGGTCCCCTCCTTGCACAATATGTTCTCTTTCCCTCTAGAGCCTCTACCAACACTTCAACAGGGTGTTGGCCTTGTGCATTCCTGACACAACTTCATTCCCTGAGTCCCGAATTGTGAGAATTTTCTCACGCACTCCTTTTGCTACCTCTGCAAACTTGCACTTGACTCTCCTCTGATTCTTAACCTTATGGTGTGTCCTATTGGAAAAATTTCTCCTAGAATGTGAAATAGAGTTCTCACACCCTCCTTGTTCTCTATTGAGCCTTCATATGACTTCATACTTTCAACACTTTGTCTAAGTGTTGGCTTGATGCATTCCTTGCATAGGTCTTCCTCCTGCTTTCTAAAATCCTTCAGGTTCATTGATGCATCTCCTGCATCCACTCAATGCACACTTGCAGATCTCTCCTACAAAGTGTTCAACAACTCAGTTTCCTTCAACCTCTTCAAACATTTCAAAAGGTGTTGGTTCTGTGCACTCCTTACACCTGCTCAAAGCACTCCTTGCTGAGCCTTTTCTTCAGAGTGTTGAAAAACGTTGAAGTAATTTCTCCTTCCACAGATCTCCAGAGTGTTCAGTAAATCTGGGGTGTCCTCACTGACACTTCTCTTCTCTTCTCTCTAAACTCAAAATAGAGTTCTCCTATGCACACTTGCACTTTCTCAATGCCCACATGGAAGAGCTCTCAAAGTATTCAAAAACTATGTCTTCTCTATGTGCCTTCTCTGCACAATATCTCCTCCAAGTTGTTCAGTGACCTTGAGGCTCCTCTTTGAGAGTGTGAACTATTCTCGTGTGCCCAATTGGCACGTTCTTCTCTGACTTGAAAGAGTTCAGATACGCACTCCTTGTGTTGGCTCATAGAGTTTCCAATACTTTGTCATGCACTCCTTTCATTTAGCCTAAAGAACCTAGAAATAATCTATCAAACCCACAAACAAAGAATTTTGTCTATCCCTGCAGATGGAACCTATTCATACATATACAACATATACTCATAAAACACACACATTACATTCATAAAACGAACATGCACCACACAAAAACTCATAAACAATGAAATCTGCTCTTTTTTATTAATATGAATGTCAATTACAATATGTGCAAGCTCGGACTGCAATAGAGTCTCAACTCTCTCCTCTTTCTCGTTCTCCTCAAATAATGAACAATTGATTACAAGGATTTTACAAAAGAGGGTCTCTATTACACATCAAAATTACTCATTTCAGTGATGACCTATTGTCGTCATTATAAGTGTCACCAGTGTCGCAAGTATTGCAAACATCATACAGTCACCTTGCATATGTCATGTCTTGAATGACATCATAAGAACACTTGAAAGACACCCTCAAAGACTAGTTAAAGAAGGAGAAATCATCTGATGAAGAGTACAAATCTTTTTCCATGGAAAAAACCACTCAAAAGTCAGTTTTGAACGGTAACTCTCCCCTACCCACTGTTAGGGAGCGCTAGCCCTCCCTGATCTCCTTGGGGGGAGCGTTGCAAGACTATGTTCACCCTTTTGGGGGAGAGATAGCTTGTTTGAGGGAATCTTTGACTATTGATCAAAATCAAGGAGAAATCCTCCTCATCTCTAGAGTTAGTTGGATTCTAATCTGAGGTCATGGATGGATATTAAGGAGGATCCAAAACTGATGGAGGAATATCCTCAACCTATCCCAAGGATCTCTAAGGTGGTTAGGCCTCTCCAAGCCTATATAAGGAGGCTTATTCATGGTAAAAAGGGAGAGATGCAAGGTATCAAACTTATGATCTCATAAGGGAGATCCATTAGTGAAATCTACAGTCATTCTGATTGTGGAGCTTTTGAGCAAGGGTCTATACAAAGAGATCTTGGTGAATCTGTTGCATCTACATCTATGGTTGTAAGAACTTTGCTTTGTTTTCATTGATATAAATATGTGCTTGGCCTGTTTCCTTTAAGTTTGTGTATGTTTAATGAACTTATTCTTTTGATAGATATATTATGAAGCTAACCAGGTAGAATAGGAAGAATGTTTTGTTGTTGTTGCTCATTGGATTACATGACATTCTGAAGAGCTTGGAGATCAAGATCAGCCTGGATCGAGCAAGGACAAACATTATTAAAGGTATTCCTTTCTTCTTATTCCTTGACTAGTTTAACCTCATTAGAAGGAATGTCAGTGTTCAACATTTTCACTTTTCTGTCTTGTTTATAGGGGTCTAGTATCCAAGAGGAAATCCACTTGTCTGTAGGGGATTCTCTCGTAATAGAAATTGGTGACTCCAATGGGGAGGGAATTTTGAGTTTTGATTCCTTTCCTAGGTCTTGTTTTGACCTTTGCTCATTTTTTAGATCTTATCCATGATGTGTCTCTGATTCTTAGACGTGTTGTTAGCTCTTGGATTCATCTTATACACTTTGAATTTCTAGATTTTCTTGAGTTTTTTTATTTTCTGGGCAATTTTCTAAGTTCTGAGAGGCTAGCGCTCCACTACCTCTACAACCAGAGCACTAGTGATCTCTGACAGGCTCCCACAGAGCGTTTCACTCTGGTGCCCTTGACACTAGAGTGCTGGTTTTTTTCTACCCAAAATGTTGTTGGGAGTTGATCTTTGAACCTTCTCTTTACTGATTTCATTTGCTCATGGTCATTACCATCTCAGTGTGTCCTTGTTTATCCTCCGACATCTTGATTTTTAAGAATTGATTAGGTCTTGTTTGAAATTTTGATATTTTTTCCTTACCTTGAAGTCACTCTTCATCTTTGAATATTTAGAGACAACTTGCTATTTTCTTCTCATTTATCTGACTAAGTGAAATCTTTTGTAAGGAAATTCAGAGGTCTATGTACCATTCCATTTGATCTTTGAGGTCGTCTCATCCAAACATTTTTCCTTCTTTTTGAGATTTTTATTTTTCTTTTTGCAAGTTTGGTCATCTTTGTCTTTCTTGTTTAATCATAACGAGAGTGTGTTTTGTTTATGTGAATTTTTTCTTCCAATTACTCAAATCTTACAGATCCTGAACTCTGAATGACATAGGAAGCTTTACATCAAACTAGTTATTAGTCACATTTAAACAAATGGATATATTTTCATGATTTTTTTTGGATATTAGAATGAATTTCTAAAATATTTTAGCGGTATATTGGATTCTTGATTGAGAAACAATTTCATGAGGTTAATGCATCTTAGTGTTTGACAGTGAAAAGAAAATTTTCTCCTTCCCTTAAATAGACATTCATTGAAAGAAAGGATTGTTTATCATTTCTTATGCATTTTGGGGGAATTGAGTCATAAGATCATCAGTTTCACTCTCATACACCCCTGAGTAAGAACAATTTCAAAATTAACGCTAATTAAAATTGATCTAGAACTTTTTGTTTTTAGAATCTTCCACCAACATTAGATTAGGATTAGCACTTTGGATTAGGTTGTGAGTATAAATCTCTAAAGTATTCCAAAAAAAAATTAGCATCTTGTGATAGGGAGAGAAAATCCAATTTTTGTATAAGCTTGCTGGGATCCCCCTCTCACACATGGGTTATGCACAAGGTCACGTTCGATAGAGTTACGGATATTATCCCTTCATGGTTCAACTGTTCATAGTGGTCCGATCGTATATTGAGGATTCTTCTTGAGGTTCATTTGTTTTCATTTCATCTCAGTTCTTCATGAATTCCAAATTCGATCGGGGTCCTCTGGAGTTCTACCGGTCCACTTTTCCTCAATTCTCTCGAAGGATTTCAGACTTGTTATTCTGCTCATACGTTCAGATTGGACTGTCTATTGTACCCTCCCAGGGGCTAACTGTGAGTTGGTGTCCTTAGTAGCCATAATATTTAGGGTTTTTAAACAAGGTGGCAGGGAAAGGAAGTCTCACTGTACCTGGAATAGACATTGGTCAAAATCACTCGGGCTCCTTGGAGGGTAAATCCACAATTATTGTGTGGAAGCTTGCACCAAGGCATAAGTCCGTTAAGCAGGTCACCATCATAACTATTCCACATGCTCATTATCCTAGCCCCCTATTGACTTGGTTGCGTGACGTTGGATTTCACCACCAACTAGTACGACCATCGAGAGAAGGTTTTGTTTTCTTGGTTTGCTTCCTAGATTTGATTTGTGTATGTTGTTTCTTTACTTTAGTTGTCCATAGATGTTTTTCATCAAATTTTTTGTTCCGCCAACATTGACCCTCCATGCCATTCGTGTAGGGCACTGGGACTTCCTCCAGACAATCTAGAAGATTCTACCCCTTTACCCCCGCATTCTTTGGAGGGATCTCCTCAATAGAGAAAGGTCCGGGACATTATAACCTCACAGGAGGAAGTTTCCACCTCTTTAGAAAATTTTCAGATTGTTTCCAATTTTCTAGAGGCTTTTTGCATTCATGCGGGATATCAAAGACTTTTTCCCTAGCTGAATTCAACCAGAGAACTTGTTGTCATTGATTCTTCTAAAATCCCAACCAGGCCCCATTCAGGCCCTGAAGTCGGGGACCCCCTTTAGATGATTGACATATTTAGAATCTCACCTCGCATTGTGCAAGACCTTTATGGATTAGGGATAGGTATCGATACTTTCATTGTATCCAAAATACCCAAAACATCTGTTAACTACACCGTACCTTTAGATCATTTTGTTGGTGCAACCATTGGTTTAACCACACTGTCTGTTGGTCTGAACATGTAGTATGTTAGTCCAAGTTCCACTATTTCTCTCCATATGTACCATTCTACGATGTTCCCTCACGTTGCGACTATTCCCACCAGTAATGTGGTGGTTATCCAAGCTCCCATTGGTACACCACTTTCATCTACACCTCCTTCGTAACTTCCCCTTGGGTACAGAGCACTGAATCCTTCCATTGTCAACACTACCCAGGTTATACCCAAAATTTCTATACCCACACAATCATCCAGAGGAACTGGTCTTGGTGGCTCTAATCCATTTAGTGGTATCGGTCAACCATTCACGTCTGGTTTCCAAAATCTAGGAACTCAACCTCATGCTGGGGGGCAACCTTTTTTTGGAGGACAACCTCCGTTTGGAGGGAAAATTCATGCTAGGGGGAAACCTCATGCTAGGGGGAAACCTCATGCTAGGGGAAAAAATCATGCTGGAGGGAAACCTTATGCTGGGGGGAAACCTCCATTTGGGGGGCAGCCTCAGACTGGAGTCCATCATCCACCTTATGGGCATAATGCATATAGAATGTGAAATCCATGTAACATTCCTTTCATGCGAAACCCACAATTCTCTGGGGGACAAAATCCTCAAGGTCAACAACAAACTCATATTTCCCATGGGACTAATGTATATCCTCCTTATGGACAAAATTTTTACCCCCCTTATGGGAAAACACAAAATTTGACTTATAATCCTCAAAACCCATCAGGTTATTCTCCCCTCACACTTGTTTCTCCACCATCCTCGAATCATGTTTACTCTGGTCAACAACAATCGTATGTAGGAGGATCTACTGGATACAATTATCCACCTAACCCAGTTTACGGTCCTACTGGTATCCCTATGCCACACCAGTATCATCCTCAAGTTAACCAACAACTACTGTTCCTCGTGACTCTGGATATCCTAGACCTGTCTCGGTTGACTAACGATCCTATATTCCATTCACTTGTTTGGCCAGTGATTCCAGATAAATTACCTTCTGATATTCCAAAATTTGACGGAAAACCTAGATAAGACTCGAATAATCATGTGATGACTTTCCATTTGTGGTGTTCATCAAACTCCTTAATGGGCGATTCTATACATTTGTGTCTTTTCCAGCAGACACTTACGGGCTCTATAGCCAAGTGGTATATTGAACTGCCACGTGGTTCTTTCCATGATTTCAACTCTCTTGACATATATTTTCTCATGCACTTTCAACTACCCATTCGATATGAGATGGGTACTGAACTCTTGACCTCCCTTTGTAAGACTAAATTCGTACATGTCTCTGATCATATTCCTGAGTGGAGATGACGATGAAGGTTGATCAAAGCGATCATTCCTGACCAATTATTGGCAGAATGGTTTACCAAATCACTTTTACCCCCGATTGCTCGTGATGTCTCTATGGGTGGCATAATCACCGAGGAAGAAGCCATTGCCCGGTATCAGTACTTAGATTTGGTTTATTCTCAATCTGGTACATTGTATGAGTTGATCCCAAATGCTACCCAAGCCACTACTGATCCATCCAAACCTTCATCCTCATCTCATGCAGATGGTGTTATAGGCCTCGTCAAAACTCAATCTGCTTCCCAGTTGATTGGCACTACGCATCGCTCTGCTCCGACATCCACTCCCAGTTTGACCTCACTCTCCTCTAACGCCCCCCACACTCAGATATTTGAGGTGAATGCAGTTTAGTCTGCCCCTTCACAACAATCTAGAGGTAAGAAGAAGACGAAGAACAAACCCAATAATAGTAACACTAATGAACAACCTAAAGCTCAAAACCAATCACCTTCTAACGAAAAAAAAAACATAAAGGAAACCGAAATTCCCATGTCTTATTTGTGGTGATGATCACTACACTCGAGAATCTCCACATCATGATGAAGTGACAAAAATTTTCAAGGGAAATTCCCAACCCGTTGTGCTTACTCATCCTTTTCCTCAGCAACAATCTATGGTTGCTCAAACCCCCTCTCCAGGGGGTAGTTCCAGCCACCCTTCTAATGATGAAGCCTCCATGAGTGCTCACATTTATATGTTTAGTGGTATTGATATAACAACTCTCTCTATGACTTATGACACTCCAGTTAAACCCGATAAAGAAAAAGTTTCTAATGGTTCATTATCTGATCCTTCTCCTCCAACTGCTATTTCTCCTTCTGTTAGTTCTCCATATGGGTCACTATAGATAGTGAAGCCTACATATGAATCTATAATGATCCCAAGACATTATGCAAGGATCATCACTGTTTGGTGTCTTTTTAAAACTTTTTCTCAGTGAGGTATTTCGTCAAACAGTTTGCTAATCTATTTGTTTACTTGTGTTTATATTTGTGTATGAAGCAAATAACAAGAATAGGCAACCATGAAACATACCTCAACCATATGCAATATGATAGAAAAGCCAAAACATCTCAAATCTTATTTTATTCATAAGATAGAAGAACCTGCTACAATGAAGATGCCGATCTGGAATGCTCAAAAGATGGCCAAGAAGATAGACAATGGATAATAAGTATGAGATGCTACAAAATGCTCCTGACAATACAAAATAAACCTCCAAAGACTGGATATAAGATGAATACCAATGCCAAGTGCCAAACTCCTCAAGCTGGAAGATGCCACGCCCTGCTGTAGTGTTGAAGCTCCTCAATATTTTGGCCCTGCTGTCAAATATGTCCAATCACCCTAAGAAATATGCCAACTGGTAGATCGGGAAACCGTAAGGACAACCCAAGTGTCCAAATCTCCAAATTCACTCTCAAACCCTATAGATCTGAAATCCTCCACTAAATGGTGTGCCCCACTAGATGACAAAATCCCTAGATAATTTGACCCTGTTGAAGGAGGCCTCCAAATTCTCTGAAACTCTCCAGAAATATAGATCGGGACACTGCAAGTCACTAGGTGAAGTCTCCGGGTCAAATATAAAGTGTAACTCCTCCAAACTTACTAGATATGAATCTCAGAAATGCCCTCCTTCTCTTCAATTCGTCCCACTGCTCTAAGAAATAATCTGAATCAGGAAACTTTCTCATAAAGCACTAGGAATGATGGTGAAGACCTTGCAAGAAGAACCCAAGTGATGGAATCTCCAAAAACCCTGCCAATCTCCTACAACGAATCTCTATCCAAGGATGGTGTGCCCCTCTTGCTGGAAACCCTCAACCAGTGCGCCCTCTCTCTATCTACACATGAAACTGATGTAGAATCCCCCTGTAACTGAGTAGATCTGGAACTAGAATGGTGTGGGAGAGTATTACATCTCCGAGACCAATATTTGGACAAGATAGGTGGAATATTTCACCACCGAATCATCCTCTAGGGTTTGTTATGTCAAAACCCTCAAAACCCCCAATGCTAGGTTCATTAGCTAAAGCCAGATATCATAAGTTAAACATACATGAATGAATGAGAAGAGGCCCTTGCCTTTCCTTTATACTTTTGGCTCACCTTGTCCCTCCAAAGTGACTTTCATTTTATTAATATTTAATTAATTAATTAAATCACTTTAATTAATTAATTAACCTTTTTACCTCTGAAAAGCTTCTTATCTCTCCTTGTGGCTTCCCTAGCCACTAAAAGTCACTTCTAGCCATCCCATCTTGTAGTGTTGCTCCTCCCGACTCCAATGAGCTATTACACTAAGAGGTTCCTCCAAGTAATGTGCCCAAAATGACCTCTTAAGTGAATTTCATTGACTTATAGCTCAAAATAGTCAAAATCATGGAAATCGTCGGAATGCAACGGAACCAAAGCCAACATGTGCGGAATGGCTCATAATGATGGAATATGATGAGCAATGAAATTTGGACCCCACAATGCCTCTCAATAACCCATGTACTCGCTATAACCTCCATCTMGCTACTCTGGTCATCATAACCCTCTGCACTGTGATGATGTCCCAAAGTGGGGACATTACAATCCTCCCTGCTAGAAAATTGCTTGTCCTCAAGCAATAACCAAATCATCTCAAATAAAATACCAGGATCCCATGTCCACCTGTGGGATACATAGTAGAACCCATCTAAAGATGAACAATAGTACACTCCACCCCCTGGATCCCATATCAGGAAGTGAAATGCAATACTCTGCGAAGCATAGACCTGAAAGATATCAACCCTGTGAACCTCCTGCACTTGAACCATGGCCTCATCTTGGAATGATTCCATCCTCCGAATCTCTACCAAGATCCACACAACCTCCATCAACTGCTCATGTTGATGCCTAACTGAGGTGATGCAATACCTCCTTGAGGCACCCGCAAGTGATGCGCTCCTCTCAACACTGAAGCTCAATGGAAAGTTAGAATAACTTTCCCTTGCAATGGTCCACTCTCCCATGTTGGTCAATGAACTGCTCAATCCTGCAATCCCTAGGTCCCATGCTAACCTTTGTCGAAGATCCTCATGCTAAAACTACACTACTCTAACCATGACTGTCTACCCCCTTCATACATCCTGAACCCTCCTCTCTTGGGTCCTCCAACTGAAATACCTGTGACCATTGGACCTGTTGTCCAGAAACTGTATCAGTGAAGACACCTCTATAGAATAAGTACCTATCAAAACATATCCATGCCCTATCATGATGATCAAGCGAAAGAAAACGTCTCAACCCATAGGACAAGTACTTGCAGACCCACTCCAAACCAAACCAAGGTGGAGTGTGTGGCTCTCTGGTGCAACCTGGGTCAACATGAACATCGTGCCAACAAAATAGACTCCTGGGTCCCATAGCACACTTGGAAGTTTATCACTTCCAATCTCCTCTAACTTCTCCTATGTGAGACTGATCACTATCAAAAGCCCTATTTGCTCATTTTCTACCACCTGGCCCATGATGCTCTCTCTCACACATCAAGTCTCAACTGGCTGCCTATGACGATCCCTCTCTCTCCGGCTGGATGCCGTAAAGGTACTCATGTCAGGTGGCCTTGGCCTAGGCACTCTCCATTCTCTCAGCCATTGTCTATCTCTCCCCATGCGACTGCTGATCTGGTGAAGGTGCTCAATCATAACTATGGGCTACTGCAAAAGAGTGAAATATGCATACTCCCCTAAGTGTCTCTCCTCTCTGCAAGGCACTATACCCCTCTGAATGTCACCATACATCTCGGCATGACTCTATGAACTATCCCTCATCACCATATGCTCTGGCATGATCATGTCATCTTCTACAGACTCATGTTGCATCATAGATCTGGGGGGTACTGCTGGATCAACCTCTACATGGAAGTCAACTGCTCTCGAAACACAAATGTAAGTGTTCTCCATCAACTGGTGCTCCTATGCTAGACCACCAAAATCCTCTAACCATGTGACCGAAGGATATATCATAGTGTCCACCAGGATAGATGAAGTGGATCTCTGACGGGTCTCCTCAAGAAGCTCATCTGATCTAGACTCTGATTCTTGAGGGGTTGTCTGTGTGCCTCTCAAGAATCCTCGAGTTCTCTCCAACTCCTGAGTGATTCGGTCTACCTCCAACTCCTTCCCCCTCCAGGCCTTGTGATACAACTTGCCAATCCTCATTAGGTAGTCCCTGTCTGTCAACAACTGTTGGTAGTCAGTCCTCATCATAGGCACTCTCTCTCGAAGAGTGTGAAAAACATCCATGGAAAATCCTCTATCTAAGCTACCCCATGCCACTGAAGCTCTCCAATAGTAATATGTCATCATTGCATGCATGTCATCAATACGTTGTTGGGCCCCAACAACTCCCCTTATATTTTTACAAAATTTAAAGGGCCCCTATTAAAATCTTGATAATTATAATGAGCTACAGAATCAACCTTTTCAAATAAGTTCCATTCCTTG
>ML816516.1:22438-71637 GCA_009831015.1 Picea engelmannii
AAAGGGTAGAATTGATCCTTGAGTTAGAAAAAGGGACGTGGGGGTGGGCGAGATTAGGGTAGCGAAACATAAGAGGGGGTTTGATTTGTAAGTAGGCGACTTTGTTCCATACTTTTTGTTTCTTTTGCCAAATTGTCTGCCCCTGAATTTTGGTCTCGCAAGATGTGGAAGAAGCTTAGGCTGATGATGTTTTTCTTTAGCAAGTGTATTACTAAGCATATGCCTTTGTGAGGTCCTTTTGTCAATATTGACCGGCCCCATAACTCCTTTATGACTATTTCAAAGTCCCCCAAGACAATTAGAGTTTGGGTGTTCCTCTCCTAAGCTAGCTTCAGTCCCATATAGACTGCGAGGATCTCTGCTCTATTGTTAGTTTATTTTCCCAGACCCCAAGAGTACTCTACTATTTTTTCCCCCTCAGAATCGTAGATGAATCCCCCCACCCTTGCCACCCCTTTAAAGGAAATGAACTTGTTAGCACCTATACTTTTTAATTAAATTTTGGTTGAAAAATGTTTTCTGGGTTTAACAAAATGCACCCTTTAAACCAATTATCGAGCAACAAAGTTACATAGAGCGCCAGGGAGAGAGCCCTGTACATCACATCGAAAAAGGTTGAATGTAAATGGGTATATTAAGACATCAAAACTCTTCTCCTTGGTACATGTGGGATATAATCCCACTGAATGAAAGATAATTAATGTGTCGATGGATATTTTCAAGGGAAAATGCATATCAAGCACACACTAAGGAGGATATACCCTCTCCTAGGTCTACCAAGTGCTGAGGAAAAAAACACTCTAGGGCCAAGTATCAATTGTAGTATCGAGGAAGGGAATACATTTGACATTTGGAGTTGCAAAGGTGCAAAGCATGGCTATGAAACAAAGAGCTCTACATCTGTTGTTTCTCTTTCCAATGAGGCCGACTACCCTCGTCTCAAAAAATAAAAATCCCATGTCACTTGGCCAAGGAATCTTAATGCTCTATTAGAGGAGGTGGATCCCAAGATTGTGAATATTTTAGAACTTAAAAGAATCGACAATGGAAGGGTCTTGATCTTATTCCTTCAGAAAATTTTAGTTCATCATCAGTCATGCAAACTGTAGGATCAATCATGACCAATATGAAAACACTACAATTATAGAGGTAGTTGAAGATTGATTTGGTGAAGAATAGGTGCTTCAGTAAGCCATGTTGATGCCCCTCTGCCTTCTCCTCCTCCAAACCCATTGGGCACACCTCCTCCAACAACAACAGAGGATGCCATGAAGGGAAAAGGTGAACTGGATTGGCATAACCTTCCCTGCCCAATCCCTTATGATGAGATTCAACAAGAAGTTATGATCTTTTTGAAGGGTTGCACTTTGATTTCAGAAAGCCTTTTAATCAAAATTTTTCTCTTATCCACAATGTATTCATGGGTTCTACAAAGGTCCCTTCTCAATTAACTCATACAATAAAGGTTCCATCTGCACATTACGAGTTTGGTGCCAATTTCCTGGACCCAAAGTGCATGCTTGTTGGAAGGATATTAACTAATGGAAGTTTGAGTGCAAGGGTTAAGTGTGACTTGACAGATAATCTGACAATGAAAATCAATGCACAACTAACTAATGAGCCACATTACTCATAGGGATGTTCAAATTTGATAACAAGGGAAAATATTTCAAGAGCCAACTTCAACTAGGGAACAATGATTTTTATGGTGCCAACTATATCTCCACACTTGAAACTTGGAGGTAAAATATTTTGGCTGGGACATCAAAGGAAATTAGGGGTTGGTTTTGCAAGTCCATACAACACCGATAAGATGATTACTGTCGGAAAATTTGCAAGCATTAGGATAGTTTCATTGAGTTATGATCATAAAGTCTCCGAAGTGAAGGCTATCCTGGTATAAGATACTATGGAGGAAATGAATTCATTGACATGGTAGAGTCATTATGCTAGAAAAGAGCATTGGAAAACTGCTTCAGAATTCCTGTAGCGATTCCCATACAGAGAAATTAAAAAATACTACCGAAAGTTCTGGAAATAAAATTTTCTCATAGCTTTACATATTTCGGAGGACCAACTTGAAAAAAGGGAAGATGGTTCTTGTTTAACATCTAGTCCACATGATTTTCTTCTATCAAGTTCATTCCATTCCCCATCGTTGGACCAAGATCTAAATTCAAAATTAGTTAAAGAGTTGACCATAGAAATAGGATCCCATAGCACTAATCAAATCTTGTGCTCCTAGTCATGAGATATTTGTGTGATTTCAACATAATACTATTTTACTCATTAAAGGATCCACGATCCACCATTTTTAGATCTCAGATCTATTTTGTAAACTAATTATGTATCTATAAAAGGAGTCAAGCGAGTCATATGAGAGGGACCTACCTTTTGAAAGGAACTAAGGGGGTTTGAGAGCTTGGTATTGAAGATCATTTGCATCGAGGATATATTGAAGACTCATTTTGATCCATCCAATTATTAAAGAATCTTGCAAGTTCAAGTCATGTGTGTATCTCTTTGTTTTCATGCTTCTTTATCTTCTTACGTGAGTGAATGATAATGTTGCATACATTAATGATTATAATTTATTGATTATTGAACAATAAAGCATTTGTTGTGATTGCCTATATCTTATAAAATTCACTCATATATCTATGTTTATGATTGGAAAATGTTTAACAAAGTTACCGACTTAACGAGAACTATGACCTCAAAACAAGAACTTTAGTCCTTAAAACCCATATTTTTGCATAAAAAACATGAAAATCAACCCTCAAATCAAAAAGTGGTGCTACCGGTAACACCATTTTTTAAAACAGGGTCAAAATTACAACATTTTTCAAACATGGCCTTTAAAACTCACACAGTAGTTCAAAGAACCCTTAAAATCAACACCTAAATGTAACATGGAAACTGTTATTCACTGAGAAATGAATATTTCTGAATATTGATATTTGATTGAATATGATAAAGATGAATATTACACTACCCTCGTGATGGTTTTCTATATAGCATTGACTGGTCACGAGGTGAGGAGGTACGTGCCTCTTGATTGACTTAAATGATTTTATTTATTATTGCAATTATTATATTTATTATTATCATTTTTATTATGTTTATAACACTAAATAAAAAAGTGATGCTACGTAAAACAAAATGTTTTTTTTTTAAACGTGAAAATCATAGCTCTTTACGACCTAATTGAAAAGGTCACTTGAAAATTTATTTACAATTTTTTTTTTAAATTTACATTAAAAAATAAATAAATAGAAAGGACAAAATCTTTGCAAATAATTTTTTTAAATGACCAAAAAAACACATTTAAAAAAATATATTCAAAATTCAATTAAAAAAAAAAACAAGGTGAAAAAGAAAAATAACTAAAATGAAAAAAAAAATCCTCAAAAACAATAATTAAAAAAATAAAATTATATATGTTTTTTTACAAAAGAATCATTAAAAAACCTTTAAAACCTAAATTTAAAAAAAATATATAAAAATACTTGAAAAAGGAAAAAAAACAAAATTCAACAAAAAAATGTCAAATCTTTAAAATTAAAATAAAAGACAAAAAATTCAAAAATATATATTTTAAAAACAATATTTAAATGAAAACAAATAAATTTTAATAAAATCAATAACTAAAGAATATCATATCTCTGCGGTTTTGAACGAGAATAATACTTATCTGCGGTTTTGAAGTTATATCTTTGCGGTTTTGAATGTGAATAATACTTCTCTGTTGTTTTGAAGGAGATATTTTATTTCTAACATTATATATTTGAGGTTTTGAACGAGAATAATACTTCTCTTTGGTTTTTACCTTTTTTTTCCCAGAATAATCTCTGTAGTTTCTCTCGGTTTCTTTGAAACTTCTTTGTGGTTTTCGGAAATTATTTTTGGCTTTTCAACCGGTTGAACAATTGGACATGTGAAATGAGGTGAGTCACTTGTTACTTTGATTCAATTTTAATTTAAAATATATTTATAATCTATTAATGTAAAGAGATTTAAATATATTTTATTTATTTATTTTAAGTTTCACAAGTAAAAGTTGATTTGAGAGATAATAATTAATATCATTATTATCAATTAAAAAAAAAAATTTCCATTTTTAAAGTCAATCCAAAATAATGATTGTTACATTTTTTTTTCTCTTCTTTTCAATATGATCACTCCACCACCTATCCCAAAAAATCATCCTAACAGGGGGAGGCCCCCCAAAATCACCCTAGAGATCCTTTACGATTATATGGAATCAATAGAAAAAATGAGAGAAGAGAGAGATGCCAAAATCCAAATAAAGTTAGAATCATTAGAAAAAAGGAGTGAAGAAAGAGACGTAAAACTCCAAATAGAGGTAGAGGCAATGATTGATAAAAAAAATTAAAGATATCATTCAAACTCAAATAGAGGATAAATTCTTAAGGTTCAAGAGTGAATTGCAGACAATCCAGCAAGAAGAAACACTTTGGAGACAAAAGTATCGTATCATATGGCTAAGGGAAGGAGAGAGGAAAACCAAGTTTTTTCACAGAACAACCATGGACAGAAGAGCCCATAACAAAATCCTGAAGATTAAGAACCAGGATGGAATAGAGCGAGAGTCACATAAGGAGATCAAAACTACTTTGGTAAACCACTTCCATGTGATAGCCCAGGAACCCAACCAAGACAGAATGAAAGCCATACAAAGGATAATCCAGCATACCCCATGCCTGGTCACCAAGGAACAAAATAACAACCTAAACAAACCCATTGCTGAGGAGGAAATTGACCAAGTACTCCAGGAAATTCCCAATGGGAAAGCCCCAGGTCCAGATGGCTTCACAGTGGAGTTCTTCAAAGCCTGCTGGGAAATAGTTAAACACGATGTTTATAGGGTAGTTGAAGACTCTAGAAGGTCAACCTCCATCCTAAAAGAGATAAATTCTACAATGATTACATCAATCCCCAAAGAAAATGAAGCCAAAAATCCTGATCGTTACAGACCTATAGTGCTTTGCAATGTGGTTTATAAGATAATCTCCAAAGTTATAGCAAATAGATTGAAACCCCTCCTACCCACATTGGTCTCACAAGAACATGAATGCTTCGTGGAAGGAAGACAAATAATGGGAAATATCGTTCATGCCCATGAGCTTATCCACACCCTAAATCTTTAGAAGAGAGGGGGAATGATAATACAAATGGACCTAGAAAAAGCTTATGAAAAAATTAGCTAGCAGTATATGGTCAAGATTTTGGAAGCCTTTGGATTCACCCAACACTAGATTAGTTGGATAGTCAGTCTAGTTTCCACAAAAAGATACTCACTTCTAGTAAATGGTGCCCCTTCCAAACCTTTCTGGACCATGAGAGGCATCAGACAAAGAGACCCGATGTCCCCCTTCCTGTTCATTTTGATGCTAGAAGGTCTTAGTCGAAGCATAAAAAGCGCAACTGCAATAGGTGAAATAACAGGTATTAAACATTTTGAAAATTTCCCTACTTCTACACATCAACAGTTCGTGGATGACACCTTACTTCATGGCATACCCATGGTCAAAGAAGAAAAATCCTACTAACGAATCCTAGAAGAGTTTTGGGAAGCCTCGAGTGCAAAGATCAACCATTCTAAATCGATGATCTTCTTCTTCAATTCCAACCTTGCAATCCAATGAAATCTGGCCAACATTTTGGGCTTTGAACGCAAAGCACTCCCAACTAAGTACTTGGGAATTCCCCTAACAGACAAAGCTTACAAAATGTCAACTTGGGAAGGAATAATCAACAAGTTACAGTAGCGGGTAAAAATTGGATGTACAGATCCCTCAACCTAGCTGGAAGACTTATTCTGACCAAGTCAGTTTTGCAAGCAATTCCAACCTTTATGATGTCTATTTTCCCAACCCCCCAGGGGATACTATAAAAAATAAGAACCATCCAAAGGGACTTCCTGTGGAGAGGAGTGAAAACAAAGAAAAAATGGGCCCTGGTGGCTTGGGAGAAGGTCTGTAAGACAAAAATCAAAGGAGGCCTGGGGCTATAAGACCCGCAAGTGACCAATGATGCCTATAGAGTGAAATTCTGGTGGCGCTAGGTCAAAGAAACTACTACACCATGGGGAAACCTGTGGAAGGAAAATTATGCCCCAGACATATACGACCAGGAAAAAATCTGCTTCAGAGGCACTAGGGAAGGTTTGACCATATGGAACCTAGCCTGGCGCAACAAAGCCTGGATTGAGACACACAACTTTTGGGAAGTAAGAAATGGCAGAACAACCAGATTCTGGGAGGACGCATGGCAACAAGAACCTAGATTGGAGAACCTAGACAGGGAGGAAATCCAACAGGAGCTGATAACATAAGGTAAAATCAGAGTTTACCATTACTGGAAGCAAGAAACCAATCGCAACAAATGGAGAATTTGGGACACTCTCACTCCACATAATAGATACCAAACCACAACAATAGTAAAAGAGGTGGAGGAGGAATTGGGGAGACAAACAATAGCAGTCACAGAAGGAAATGACCAGTTGTGATGGGGACAAAAAGATGGCGGGGAATTCAATCTAAAATAATTCTGACACTATATCATGGACCAGGACCAAGAAGACTTGACACAACAATGGGATAAGCTTTGGAACAACCCCCATTGGCCAAAAATAATTTTTTTCCAATGTTTAGTACTCCACAACCGAATTCTAACTTGGGAAAACCTAAGGAAAAGGGGATTCATAGGTCCCTCCAGATGTCACCTCTGTGAAGAAAAGGAAGAAACAACGAACCATCTCCTTGATTAATGCACCTACATAACAGAAATCTGGGACTGGGCGGCAAGTATCTTCTGACAGTCCAATAGGATCCAAGGTAACATCTCCACAACTATCAATATCTGGAAAGAGAACTACAACGAAAATGAAGAGGTGAATCTCTGTTGGACCCTCATCACATGAATGATCATATGGGAAATATGGAAGGAAAGGAACCGACGCATCTTTAGGAACCAAAGATGGCCGGAAGGGAAAATCAAGGAAACAATAATCTCCATGACAAGAGAAATAGTATAGAGCCACAACTACCAAACAAGAAGAGCACAACTCATAGACCAGGACTCCCAAATCCTAGAAGCCTTCCACCTGAAGGGCGAAATCAACCCCAATCAGGTAAGTCGACCACCAGAACTCCAAGTAGGTGAGAACAACTAGAAACCTCCACCAGTAGGATCCCTCAAGATGAATTTTGAAGGGGCATCGAAAGGTAACCTAGGACGAACAGGAATGGGAGGAGTAATTAGGGACAGTAAAGGAAATATCATCCAGATGTACGTTGGGAGACTGGGAAACTCAACCAACAACACCGTGGAATTCAGAGCCCTGGAGACCAACCTTGAGATTCTAAGTTGGGAAGGGATGACAAATGCCATAGTGGAAAAAGATTCAACGCTGGTTATCAACACAGTAAGGAGACTCCAAAAGGGTACCAGAGTGGGAAAAATTCAGAGGCACTGGCGCTTGACACATTCCCTGCAAAACATTCAGGAGCACTTGCAGACGAGGATCACAGTGGAGTTGCGCTGGGTACGGAGGTCAACAAATGGATTGGCAGAAAAAATTGCTAATGAAGGGGTCGACAAGGAAGGACCAGAACTGGACACTATCTGGAGTAACATCCCGAATGGTCAGTTTCGAATAGAATGCACCCAACTAGTGGAAAAATACTGTGACGACAACCAAAGTACAGAGGACCACATCGAGGATGGAGGCACAAAAAGAACTGAAGGGCATGAAATATCTAGGTAGAATCCGATAGCCCACCACTCAAACACGAGTTATAATGGAGATCCAGGTCACACCACAAGAGGAGGTACGACACCACAGTCCTGTCAATAGGAGGAAGTACAGGGGTTGTCCGTGGGAAAGAAGAAAAGATAATCAGTAGGTGGCAAAGAAATTAGGATGAAAGGGTTCTCCATGGTCAACTAGGGGTACACTTCACCCAAGTATAGATACAAGGAGTGGTAATGATTATCGTACATCGTGCAGGGTAAAGGATTGGCGTAGGGATTACGACAGGGATACCAAGAGAACGCACTCTGAAACAATGAAAAAGGACCAGAAGGTACACCTTTCTGAGTAGCCCATGATTTCCAGGATGAGCCCGTAGCTGGGGAGACCCCATAAAACAAGAAACATCAGGAATAGCCACATACCGAAGAGAATCAATTACATAGGCTATCTTACTTACCAGGAAGGGGCGAATAGGAACAGAAGAAGAACCCAAAGCAAAAACCACCACAAACAAGTTGAGATGATAGGAATGAAAAAAACCCATAGTAAGAGAGGCCCCCAAGGGAAGGAACCTTTGACAAGTGCCCATAGGATCACAAGGATGGATAAAACGACAAGAGAATCCAAAGGTACCTTTCTCATGCAAGTCGATCCAAAGGGAAAAGTGATCATCAATAGGTGGGAGAGAGAAATTAACGCCACTCACAAGGGAAAATCCTGGATGGAACTAATTTAGGAATCGGATGGGATAAGGGACCCAAGGGCCACACAGACTAGAACAACCCTCTACCACAAAATGGTGGAGGAGGCCTAGCGAACAAAAATGTTGATCGACAAGATGAGCGCTGACCAGAAAGAGACCAGCAGGGAGGCAATCAGGGACCACAAGAAGGTGCTTACAGAAATTCGGAGTCACCTCAACAACTTGGAGGCCAGTGAAAAAAGACTTGCTGAGGACCAGAGGTGCCAAAAGGAAAAAATGGAAAGAATGGAAGGCCAATTCCACCTTTACCTACGTTATGTCCTCCACATGGACATCACTCCAACAGACCGAAGCAGAACACCGGCTCGTATCAGAAAGATGCACATGATGGAGCAGAGGAAGGAGAACGAGGCAAGAAAAGATGGTGATGAAAGGCACCCCATCATCCTAGACTAGCACAGGATCAACCCCAGGTCAAGTTGTAATCAATGTAGGAGCTTACCTTTCTATGTTTATGTCTTCTTGGTATATGCTATGGTGTAGTTTATCAAACTGGTTTTCGAAGGACTGGGTCAGTTTCCCATGGTGGCAACCCAACCCTCCCCCTGCTATATTAGATAGTGCAACTCTAAGACCCCTGATCTGGTTTCCTTTTTCGCAGATCAGGGATTCCCCTTACTGTTTTTTGTATCATAACTTCTCTTAGTAATACAGGATTTCACACTCACAAAAAAAAAATAATTTTTTTTAATTAAAATTAAAACCATTTTTTTTTTAAATTACAAACCCTACATATTATTGGGGTCCCACCCCCATGGCCTCCCATCACTGATGCATATATATTTTTTAATTTGTTTGTTTTCTTATAAAATTTTACATATTTTTAAGTTTTTTAATATATATATATATATATATATATATATATATATATTATTGTTATTTTTTAAAAACTTTTGTATTAAATTTTGTAGATTGGGTGTTTTAATTTGTTTTTTTTAATATATATTTTATTTTTTTTGTGTGTTTTTTAAACCTTTCTAAAGTTTTTGGGCCATAAATTTGTTTTTTTACCTTTTTTTTTTTCCTCGTTTTAGCTTAGTTTATATATTTGTTTTATTTTTTTGTTTTTTTTCCTCTTTATTTTTTTAAGTTTTTCTTATTTTTTTTTATTATCTAAATTTTCTTTTTAATTTTTAATTTCAATTCTTTTATTTTTCTTAGTTTTTTTTCGTTTTTAATTTATAAAAAAAATTGAATTATATTTTTTCACTAAATATTCAAAAATTGTGTTATTTATCTACAATTGTTTTCTATGTATTGAAGTAAAGGTAAACAATGTATTAAAACCAATGTTTTCCACTATATTTTAAAAGTATGGAACAATAAATTTCTTGAGGAGACACAATTATATGAAAAATCGTAACTTCAAACAAGTAAATGGTAAAAAATATTTTTAAGATTGAAAGAAACATGGAAAATGGACTAAAAACACCATTGAATTAAAAAAAAAAACTTTTAGAAAAATTTGAAAATAGATGAAAAATAAGCATTTAAAAAAATGTGGAAACATTTTGGATTGAAAAAAATAAAGTATAAAAAAACCACCTAAAAAGGGAGGGGGGGTGCTACCAGTAGCACCATTTTTAAAAACGGGGTAAAAAATTGGACCCCCCCCAAAACGCGAACTCCGTAGAGTTCTCATTAAGTTGGTAACTATGTTCTTTCTAATTATTGAAATCCATCTTGTGAATGTACTAGTCATTCTACTTGTGAGATTACTGTGTTCAAATTTGTGTTCTCATTTCTCTTACCTAACACCTTATTTATTCAAAAGTCTGAAACTTGTGTTTTAATGCCTTTGATCTATTGGATATAGAGAAGGGTATGATATTTATCCTTGAGTTATTATTCTTGATTCATTCTATATTGAACTAACATTCCCAACCATACAATCAAATATTCTTTCAAGATGTGCTAGGCATTTGTCTTTTGCAGTCAAGAGAAATCTCTAGTGCTATTATGACCCCAAAAATCACTATGCACAAGATATAAGGGATCGAAGCAATGCCAATAGGAATGTTTTTCAAAACTATTATGATGATTTTTGTTGAGGACACAACAACAAACACCATCCTTGTAAGAAATGAGAGGAAGAATGGTAACCATATTATTTTACATAGTTGCTACAATGAGTACTAGTTTAGGTGTCCAAACCACTCATGCTAAAATATTCTCATGTCATTGTTATTTGGATGTTTGAGTCACTTGGGTGAGAAAAAAAACCGTTTTTTGTAGCTAGGATGAAAGATAGACAATAGTTAAATTGTTAGGATTTGTCCATACATGTAAACACCATTGAAAGTAAATAAGCAAAGGGAAAGAAATAGACAAAGAGCATGGAAATTATCTCAACAATATCAATGAAAGAAAAAGTATATACCAATTAAAATACTTTGTTGTTACATCGTAGAGGATTGGTGAGTGTAGGTGGGCTCTCCTTTCCTCCTTGGGAGGGTCCGTTTGTGTTCCTTGGGGCTTATCTTCTCTCTCTCTTAGAAAATAAGTGTACAATAAATCTCCAAAGTGAATATATCAATACACTAGCTATGGGATATGGATGCAGTAAATGATGGCTCGAGAATGTGGTTCTCAAGGATCATTCAAGTACTATAGCCTTGCATAAGCTTCACTGATTTGAATTCTACTCCATGAATTCTATTTTTAGCCAATATTCAAGATTCATTAAATCTAGCTCCAAGTCTGAATGGTGCAACTTGAGATGTGGTTCCCCATTCCTTGAAGAGACATGAAACCACTAAAGAACTATATTTCAATTTATATGGACCTCGAGGATGCCTAGTACCTCCACTTATTAGTACCCTTGATGGGATTTTTAGCATTAATTTCACCGAATGTGGTTGATATTTCACTTCGTGCTAATCTACATAAATTTCAAAGGAAAATTTCTTAGGATTGCATAGAACACACACAATCCACACTGAAAAATCGTCTAGATGCATAAAAAACCCACTTTATATAGTTTTAGTTCTCTTTTGAGGATGGTGTATTATTTTCATGAATATCACTTTATTGTATTATATTAATGACTCTTCCAGTGATCACCCATATAACTCTATGAGAAATTTTTAGGTGATAACAGATGCCCCCTGATGTGTGGGATTATGAGAATATGTATAGATGAAATACATCATCATTTTCTATTGCTTGTAAATTGATTCTTTGTTGAGAGAGAGAGAGAGAGAGAGAGAGAGAGAGAGAGAGAGAGAGACCATGGAAGCAAGAATGTTCCATAGAGGAAAAAGGAGGACCCACCCGCAAAAACACAATCATACCTGGAAATAGTATTTCTATATACAAACAAGGTGAACATGGCCAATTATCATTCCATTAAAAGTAATTTTTACAATAGAATAAAAAATACTAGGGGATCATGTATGAGAATAAGAGGTATGAGAGTAATTAATGATGTTGTAACTAGCTAATTGGTGAAGTAGAAATATGCATCACCCTCAAGGGTGTCGATATTAATAAATAACTTTTATAAAGAGAACCTTTCCTAGAACCTGAAATGAATACCTATGATGATTTTTCATACTTGATGGCATGGATGGTTTGTCAAGCCTGAGGGTCTTCCACTGGAACTAGAAAATGCAATTATCGTAAAGTAATACCCATACTTATGTGGATATGTGTCGATGTTGAGAATTAGTGGGGAAATGGAAGCAAAGAGTGATTATGAATCTCTCTATCCTTCGGGGTTCACCATTTGTATGGTAATGGGAAACTAGATACCGCAACATTCCTGGAAAAGTGTTGGTTGATGTCAACAAGAATGAAGACATGACTGTAAAGGGAGGAAATGCCCCTTGAGATTGATTGAAAAATGGAACATATACCAATATGTAATGGTGGTGTGTTGTTGATACGTATGAATGAGGTATGTTAAGAATGGGACTCAAAACATCCACATAATTGACGAATGACAATGGTAGCAATCAAATAACTAACTGGACATAAAGTGATTTGAGGTCAACGAGACCATTGGATATGGTGAATGCTTGTTAATTTGGGACTAAGGATGTAGTGAATGAAAATGAATAGGTAGTTGAGAGTAGGAACTCTAGGATCATAGTGAAGGGTACTGGGATACATGAGGTGCTTCCAATAACAAGGATTTAAGAAAACATTGGTAAGTAAGTATGAATTCTCTAGACAAGGATGAGTCAAACTACCTCCAAGTGAAATGAAGCCATTGGATGAGATCACATGGGTATACTTTCTTCTCTTAAAAAAAGGTTCTTTGTAAAATTTCCAATGAATGAAAAAATAAGTGGTTTGAATTTGAAAACATAGAGATGAGTGCCCCAATGATCAAACGACTCATCCTTGTGAGGAGAGAGTAGTGAGAGAAAGTAGGGGGAAAGGGGTCCATGGGTTGGGTCTCTATGGAGGTGGGTGAATGATGAGTTGGAATGTAGATGGTAAAATAAAATTGGGGGAGATGAGGGGCCATCAAAAATGCAGAAACACATTCATTAGAACCAACCATGAAATATGTGAAGATTCATGAGTTCACAAGTATGAGATAGAAAGATAGTGATAAGTAAAAGGTTCATTGTCATAGATGTAAACTATTTAGACTCATGTCCTATGGTAAAAAACATCACATGTGTCAATTTTCAAGGGGATATAAAAACCAAGACAACCCATGGGGGTTGAAGACTATTGGGTAGTAGCAACCAAATGCATGTGGAACTGGATGAATTTCTTTTATAACTAGGAAAATAAATCCTATAGGGATAAGTGGGGGTGTAACATTGGTAAATGAAATTAACATGCTATTTTGACATGTCACTAGTTAGAAATGGAAAACAAGCAACCTCCATTGTAACCTTCTAGATTCATGGAGTTTCGAGGAGGTAGGTGATGGATGAGTTCGTTCTTCATGGCATGAGCCTTGGAACTCACAAGATTCAAGCCTCCATTGGTTTCTAGAATATCTATAAGCTCTCCCAAGCCTATTCCAAGAGTCTATATAAAGAAGGAAAATCTTGAGCATGAGGGGGAAGAATCATTCATAGAGTTATGCTGCCAAAATAAATAGGTTCTCTTCCATTCCAGATCAGTTGCAGTCAAGTTTCCTAGATTGGTTGAAACATTGAGGAGAATAAAGGAGAAAAGGGAGAGGAGGAATGCATATATGTAGCATCCCTAGCCCCAAGCTGGGCCATGCCACACAAAATATTTCCCTTATGATACACATTAATTAACTAAAAATTCTTTGCATATGAACAAACATGCATTCTAATAACAAATAATACATGAACTTAATTTTAACAGTATACCCATATTAGAAATACCATAATTAATGAAACAACATTCATTATAAACACATAAAGACACTTATCTTTTGAAGAAGTCATCAACTACATGCAGAACTCAGACTTTCCTCCCAACCATAGACTCTTCTCCTCATAATCTCTCAGCAACAACTCACCCCAAGATGGGGCTTAAACTCCACAAGGGAAAATAAATCCTAGTTGTTAGCGCTAGAAGTTAACTCAAGACTACTATTGAGTCAAGCCTAACACATCTTGTTTCAAAATGCTCAATAAGTTTATGAAGGTGGAAAGATCACACATGTGGTTTCAATGAGGCTTGTGATGAGCTATTTAAACCACTTTCCTATGTGCAACAAACCATGTAAATAAAACCTCTGATTGGTGAAATAAGATAAGTGATATGGTATGGAAGAATTGTGGAACAAAAATTGATAAATTCACCAAAGAGAAACATGTTCTTTAATGTCTTTACTCGGTAGAAGATTGAATCATTACTCATAAACCCTTTCCAAATAAGATTCAAAGGGCTTAAACATTTATATAGAAAAGATTGCAATATATCCTATAAAGAAACCTTCTCAACACAGAATTGCAGTCATGTATCATACAACAAAAAAATATGTTCAATATAAAGTAAACGAGATGATAAACAGAGTATAGAAACACACACTAACCATTGGCATCATAAGCAGCTGATATCTTTACATAAGAAAATATAAGAAAAAATTAGCTCTTGAAAGTTTTACAATGAAAGCCATAATAAGGATCTCCCCCCCCACACTCACTCTTTTCATTCCTCTCTTTTATAACTATATTACATTCTTCTCAAGATCCAAGAAAAATGGATCCAAAAACCTCCATCCCAAATTTGAAATGATGAGGTGGCTAGGCAATTTTTAGGAAAAATAAACTGTCAAAATTATGGAAAAATGATGCTCAGAGATTCACCTGTCTCTCCCAAACCATGACACCTATGTAAAATATGAGAGATTTTTTTTATATGATTCTGTTATTGAGAAAAACCTCTTTCACTTTTCAAAAATAACCTTCCAGTTGCTCAAGATCTGTTCCCAAATATAATGACTAAAACAAGAAAATTCCTGAATTTCTGAATCTGAAAAATGAGTTGTAAAGATTCATTCAAATATCCTAAACCATTAAACCTATGTAAAAAATGATATATGTTTTTGTATATGAGTCCATTATTAAGAAAAACCTCTTTCACTTTTAAAAAATAACTTTCCAGCTTCCTAGTATCTTTTCCCAAAGATAATGACTTAAACATGAAAATTCTTGAATTTAGGAATCTGAAAAATGAGTTGTAAAGATTCATTCGAATCTCCCAAACCATGGCACCTGTGTGAAAACTGAAATATATTTTTGTATATGAGATTATTATTGAGAAAATACTATTTCCGTTTACTGATATTGATCACCATCTTCTCGGAATCCATGCCAAAAGTTGATGACTAAAACAAGAAAATTCCAAAATTTCTAGTAACTTCTTGCTAAAACTTAGGTCAACGTTATGATGTGTTCCAAAAATATTCTCCATCAAGAATATGACCTTCCTTATTAGGTACCAAGGTGTTTGAAATATATATGAGTCAAAATTTAAAATATGTGGTATCCCTAAAAAACAGGAGTGTTGGATAGTGACAACAAACCCTAATTTCTAGGCAACAATTTTACACTAGAATAGGTCTTTGACTAATCAAGCTCCACTTGGAAAATTATTTTTCCTTCCCTATGATATTAAGTGATTGATATAAAACTCAACTCAACAAGTAAATAGGTTTAATAGGTCGTTGGTCTTATAATCATCCTCCAAAACCGTGTCATTTGCCTAAAAACAAGTTGTGCTACAGGAACTTCCTGTAGCGCTAGAGCACTTTTTTTGCATAGGAAAATTTTAGGAAATTCCTGCAACACCCTTTTAAAAATATTATCTCTAGACTTTAAAACCCCTCATATGACCTTAATATGGACAAAAAGATGCTAATAATACCTTATTATCTTTATATAAGAAAAATATGAATTTTAAAGACTAAAATTTGATCATGAAAATATTAGGGCTAGCATTGGCTCCATGGGGGATGGAATGATCCTACAAGATGCCAAGAACAAGAAGACCTATGCCTTCATCCATTGGGATATGGATTCATTCATCTAATTACAAACTTTTACAACTTATTCTGAAACCAAAACATACTGCTGCAAACCAAATATAAACTAAATGTTGAACTCAAACTGAAAATCAAATACTTGCATTGCAAGCTTATTTATGCACACTCCTACTCCTACTCCAATCAACTGAGCTGATGCTTTATCAAGTGTAATCATATTTCTAATGAAGAAATAAAAGCATCTGACTGATGAAATGTAATCCTTGTTTGCAGCTAAGTAAGAGGACATGAAGAGAGTATGTCATGAACAACAAAAATTCCACCAAAAAATGTACTCACATCTGCAAATAGATGAGATTCCAAAACTTGCATCATTTGGGATTCGTGGAAATAAAAACTCCATCCAGGATGCTATTGGATCCTGAAGAACATGACATGCTTTCAGCTGGTTAAGAGGATAATTCTTCTCCTGCATAAAGGATGATTCATTACTAAAATAATGCTCCTCTTATGCTCCTTGAAATATTTCATGAAAATCAATATATTGATTATATCCAAGGGCATGAGTATGCCCAATAAAATCCTCATCCTCAATGACAGGTAAGGAAGAAAAAAATGTGTCTTCTTTAATCCGATCAAAATTAGCAACCTGACCATCAATTTCCATTTCCTGTTCAATATTACAAACACGATCTTCTCGATGAAGACTTGATTTAAACACTTCACAACAATTTTCAAATAAAAACTCAACTAAATACATTGCTTTGTAATGAGAGTAAAATGAAACATGAAAATCACTCAATGAAACAATACTAGCAACAAGGAGGGCTTTACACCACTCACGGGTTTTCCCTTCCAAGGAGTTCCTGAATATTTTGATAATAACATCTTCATGATAAATACTCAGCCTATGCATGTACTCATGAAAATCAAATAGGTGCTCGATAGGATGGTCATATTCATTTCCCTTAAACCTCAGAATGCAGTGTTTCCATGCTTCTCTATCAGGTACAAGATTTGTAAATCCAGGTACATGAGAAAAATCACAGAATGCATACCTTGCAACTAGTATAGCTTCCATGGATTTTGAATTTCTGGATCATTGGAATCAGCTATGGACTCATCCTTCATGGAGTCTCCAGGTGAAATATGCAGTCAGAACCATGTATCTATTTCTTGTTCACCATCAAACAATAGATCTCTTCGTTGTCGTTCTTCCCGGGGAAAATATCTTCGCTGCTTCATCCCCGACAATGGCACCAAAAGATGTTAGCACTAGAATTTAACTCAATACTTCTATTGAGTCAATCCTAACACATCTTGTTTCAAAATTCTCAATAATTTTATGAAGGTGGAAAGACCACACATTTGGTTTCAATGAGGCTTATGATTTGAGCTATTTAAACAAATTTCCTATGTGCAACAAACTAGGTAAATAAAACTTCCGATCAATGAAATAAGATAAGTGATATGGTATGGAATAATTGTGGAACAAAAACTGATAAATTCACCAAAGAGCAACATGTTATTTAATGCCTTTACTCAGTAGAAGAATGAATCATTACTCACAAGCCCTTTCCAAATAAGATTCAAAGGGCTTAAACATTTCTGTGACAAAGATTGAAATATATCCTATAATGAAACCTTCTCAACACAGATTTGCAGTCATGTCTCATACAACAACAAAATATGTTCAATATGAATTAAAAGAGATGATAAACAGAGAATATAAATATACACTAACCATTGACTTCATAAGAAGTCGATATCTTTACATAAGAAAATATAAGCAAAAATGAGCTCTTGAAAGTTTTACAATGAAATCCAAAATAGGGATATCACCCCCCCCACTCACTCTTTTCATTCCTTTGTTTTATAAATATATTACATTCTTATCAATATCCAAGAAAAATGGATCCAAAAACCTCCATGCCAAATTTGAAATGATGAGGTGGCTAGGCAATTTTTAGGAAAAATAAACAGTTGAAATTATGGAAAAATGATGCTCATAGATACACATGTTTCTCTCAAACCATGACACCTGTGTAAAATATGAGAGAGGCTTTTGTATATGAGTCCTTTATTGAGAAAAAACTCTTTCACGTTTAAAAAATAACCTTCCAGTTGTTTGAGATATGTTCCCAAAGATAATGACTAAAACAGGAAAAATCCTGAATTTTTGAATCTGAAAAATGAGTTGTAAAGATTCATTTGAATCTCACAAACCATGACACACGTGTAAAAAATGAAAGAGGTTTTTGTATATTAGCTTATTATTGAGGAAATCCTCTTTCAATTTATTGATATTAATTACCATCTACTCGAAATCCATGCCAAAAGTTGATGACTAAAATAGGAAAATTCCAAAATTTATGGTAACATCTTGCTACAAATTAGGTCAATGTGATGATCTATTCCCAAAATATTCTCCATCAAGAATCCAATCTTCCTTATCAGGTACCAAGGTGTTTTAAATATATATGATTCAAAATTTAAAATATGTGGTATCCCTAAAACATAGGAGTGTTGGATAGTGACAACAAACCCTAATTTCTAGGCAACAATTTTACACTAGAATAGGTCTTAGACTAGTCAAGCTCCACTTGGAAAATGGGTTTTCCTTCCCTATGATATTAAGTGATTGATATCCAACTCACCTCAACAAGTAATTAGGTTGAATAGGTGGTTGGTCTCATAATCATCCTCCAAAATCGTGTCATTTCCCTAAAAACATGTTGCGCTACAGGAACTTCCTGTAGCACCAACGCAATTTTTCTACATAGGAAAATTGCAGGAACTTCCTATAGCACCAACACACTTTTTCTGCATAGGAAAATTGTAGGAACTTCCTGTAGCGCCCTTTTCAAAATTTTAGTTTTAGACTTTAAAACCCCTCATATGACCTTAATATGGACAAAAAAATGCTAAGAAGATCTTATTATCTTTATATAAGAAAAATATGATTTTTTAAGACCAAATTTGATCATGAAAATATTAGTGCTAACACTAGCCAAGTTAAGGTATATCAAACAATATAAATGCTCATAATAAGGTGCCAAATCCAACAACCAACCTACAACCTCTCATTCCCCACATACCTTTGCCACCTCGGGAAGTGTACCCCTTGTCTACTCAATAGTCCTTCAACTGTCCCACTTCCCTTATGAGGCTTCAACAATAGGATGGACAGGAAGTCTCATATATCTATAGATAAATCTTGACACATAGGGAAAACATTTACAATAGTTCTCTGACATGGAGAGAATGCTCACATTAATGACAACCCGGTTCTTCAAAATACACATAGGCCTAACAATCTTCTTCTTTCATTCAAATAACTAGGGAATTTTGGTTAAAAACAACTCCAAGTTCTCAAAGTATAGGTACCAAAATATGGATGGAAAAAAGAGTACATATAGCAGTGGAGAATGATGAGTGAATGATGGGAAATAATCATAAATTACACTAAGTTCCCATGATATGTGTGCATGTTCCCAAATTGACACTATTCATGTTGGGAACTACCTTGGTCTCTACTTGTGGTACATTCCACCACTTTTAGGAACTTAACATATAATTATATCCATAACTTAGACTTTTAGCTAAATATTAATATAATATTCCCTTGGGATTAAGTCCCCTTGTTTTAGCCCCTCTTCCTATACTCTTATCCCCCCTTTCGCTTCTAGTGGACTTTATCTCCCCATACTCTTTTCTTTGGTTGGTCTGCAACAATGATGTATTTTTATTAATAATCTAGGCGTGATTACAAGTTACAATGATAGGTTTCCTGGCCTTTTAGCATTCTAGTCTCTCCAGCCTAATAAACACACAGGCACTCTGGCCTCAAACATATTTACAATGGCACATTCTAAACCAAAATATATTGGCTCACCACCCTATATTTACAATTACAATAAGGGTTCGGCCTAGGGGAATTACATTCTCCTCCCCCTTATTTATGCATGTCCTTCGTGCATTATATACACATGTACAAGAAAAACATTTAAAAATATTCAAAAATATGCAAGTATTCTTCCCGCATGGAATCTTCATGTTCCCAGGTTGCATCTTCAGGACCATATCTGGTCCATTGGACCTTTACCAACCCTATTGCTTGATCCCAGAGCAACTTGAACTTTCGATCCAATATGCATGCCAACTGAAATCAGAAGTCTCCTTCTTGCTCCACTTGAATCACATTCCAATCAATTACATGATTAGCATTATGTACATACTTTTAAAGAAAATATACACGGAATACATTATGAATGCACATGGATGCAGGTAGTGATAGAATGTATGCAACAAAGCCAATATTTTCTAGGATCTCAAATGGCCCACAATAACATGCTACTGATTTTGCATTTCCCAACTTCAAGAAACTTCTCTTGATCTTCACTTTCAAGAACACATGGTCACCCACTTTAAACTCTCTATGAGTTCTTCCCTTATCTACATAATGTCTTTGCATGTCCTGTGCAACATTTAAATTCTATTTTATTTTCACCATCTGTTCTTCCATTTCCTTGATCAAGTTTGTCCCAACCACTACTTTTTTTGTTAGGTTATTCCATCTCGCTCGCATGTTTCACTTTCTACCATATAGTGACTCAAACAGGATCATCTTTAAACATTCTTGATACCCATTATTATAATAAAATTCCACTAAGTGAAAACAATCTTCTCATTTTGATGGTTGATCCATCACATACATCCTCAACATATCTTCAATCACCTGATTGAACCTTTCTAATTTCCCATCTAACTTGGGATGAAACGTTGTGCTAAAGTTCAGATTGGTCCCAAATCCTTTGAATAATCCCTTCCAAAATGTTTATGTAAATTTGTGATCTCTGTCAGAAACAATTTCCTTAGGCACACCATGCAACATAGCAATTCCCTCATACACATATCTGCTATGTCAGTTTCCTTGTTGATCCAAAAAATCCTTAGATTCTTATTAATATTTAAAACATAATAACATATACTTGATCTTCGAAATAAAAATGATTGTTTGATTGTTTTCAATTGACATGTGAAATACTTATCTATCCAAATTATACACTTTAATGATAAAAAACTTGCAAATAATTGAGCGGAAATAGAAAACAGAATTTTAATATCACATACACAAGTTTGATAATGGTGTTCACCCAATTTGGGCTACATCTCTGGGTCCACTTCCAATATAGACCTCTTTATTAATGCTCAAATGATTTTGTTTTACAATGACCTTTTTTTGAGTTTCTCAAACTCAGAAACAAAGTATGCCATCGAATTCCTTGAGAAATTTCGATAAAAAATGAGTATAAAATTCATACAATTCTATGCCAAAACCCTGTGGCATGCATTACAGAGTAGCCTCCAAGTCTAATTACCCTCGGGTACAAAGTTTGAGACACTTTATTTCATTTGTGTGTACTTTTCCTCGGTCCATGTTCCATTAAATAGGGCGCGGGCCCCTTAACCTCCCTCCTGAATTGTTGGTTGGAGATAAAGGTTTTTTAGGCAGGTTCCATAACAAACCCATGTTTGGTACAAATGTTATGGCATGGTACTATATGGGGGAGGTCACGGGTTCCATACCCTGGGATACCCTCCTTTGTTGGCACTTTATTGTAACTTATGGTATATATATAGGATTTTTGTTCACCAAAGTTTTAATACCCCATCATGTGGAATATGTTTTTGGTTATGGTTATATGGAATAACATATAAACTAGGGGTTGGGGGATTAACCCTCAGCCCCTTTTCCCACTAAATAAAACTTTGACCAAGCTTAAGTATATGTTGCGCCATATGTTGGTAAGAACCAATATGATGGCGTAATGGTAATGGAGGTTTGTGTAAAGTTATAGGAGGTCACATGTTTGATCCTCCATCAACTCCTATAATTTTGATAAACCTAACCATTAATGGCCAATGGGAGGCTACCATGTGGTATCCTCTCATTGGTCTATCTTCGCCACTTGTCAATACACAATTGGACCACTTGAACTGTACGATTGTCTAGTCACCTACCAACTTGTCATGCCATGTCATCTGCCTTCCACATGTCACCATATGAGGTTTCCACGCCAGCATTGTATGCCCTATACGGTCATTAAACATGTCACCCTTTCAATAGTGACACGTGTTACCTTTTACCCTATTGACTTTTTCCTTTTTTCCCTGGTTTGACTCAAACTTCGACCATCCATAACTTTTGCATACAAACTCCGTTTGAGGAAATATTTGCACCATTGGAAAGCTTTCACTGAGATATACACATAGATGGAATTTTATATAGAATTTGGGATGATTGAATTTTGAGAATTTGTGAATCCTTCTGGACCATTGTGAGCATTCTGGATCCTCCTAAACCTCTATGAGTGTTCTTGGATCCTCCTAGATCAATCCTCCCTATTGGAATCCTTTTGGACCACAAAAAGTTTTGATTACTTAGAAACTGAGTGAGGGTAAATCTCCCTCACCCTTCCAATCTCCATCTATTTTTCTTTTCTTGGTTTTACCCTTTTAAGACCAACTCAAATATATTCCACATCATCTCATTGTGAAGTCTTGATTCTTCTATCAAGATAGCGTCTTCCTGTAGCTCATCTAAATAATCTGGAGAAAAATCATCAACTATCGGAACATGAATACTTCCATCTTCATCCATAATCATAGGAGGCTCATAAAGTTTCAAATTCTCAACATTTACTACTGAATATATTTGCATGTAGATTGGTATATCTAAACAAAAGGAATTAGTACCAATCTTCTCCAAGATATTGAATGGACCATATCAGATTGGCCTTAGATTTTTACCTTCACCCTTCATTCTGTCCTTGTTGATATGTAACCATACTTGATCACCAAATTCAAACTGATGATCAACATGATGTTTTTCATGCCTTTCCTTATACTTGGCTTGACTCTTCTCCAATTGTTCCTGTACTTCTTATGTACCTGTTGAATCTTTTGAATGAATCTTTTAGCTTTGTCTATATCATAATGTCCATCCTCTTTACTTACTTCTCCAAAATAAGATTCCATAGGTGATTTAGGAAAGTACCCCAAACATAATTCAAAAGGAGTTTTCTGAGTAGAATAATGCATGGCATGATTATAGGCATGTTTTACATAAGACAACTACTCATCCAACAACTGAGGATGCTTGTTGTAGTATCCTTGAAGCAAATGTACCAATGTTCTATTTATCACCTCTGTTTTTCCATTTGTTTGCAGATGAAAAGTGGTGCTCTTCTTTAACTTAGTGTCCATGAGCTCCCATAAATGAGACCAAAACTTCCCAAAAAGAGAGATTCTCTATATGATATAATAGATGTAGGCTGCCCAAAATGAACTCAAACATTATCAAATAACATATGTGTTTTTTTTTTATTTGTAACTTGTTTCTTGCATGGAATTATAATACACATCTTACTGAATCTATCCATGATGGAATATAAATAATCATGATCTGTCCTGGACATCGAAAAATCCCCTACAAAATCCATGGAGATACTTTCCCATGGTTGAGAAGGTACTGTAAGTGGCATATATAATCACAACTTTCTATTGCTAGGATTTCTTGTGGCACACATAACACCCCTTTAGATATACTTGGAAACCGATTCATTCATTCAAGGACAATAACAATATCTCTGCAACCGTACTACTATCTTACCAACCCTAAAATGACAAAAAATGAGAGATGCATGAGTTTCTCTAATTACATTTACTCTTTCATCTCTGGGTATACAAAGTTTTCCAATATGATATAAAAAATTATCATACATAATAATCAGACTATTGATTGCCATGAATTAATGCTTAATACACATATTTAAAATCATCATCCTTAGAATATTGTTTAACATAACTTTCATGAGATAAAGGATTATACCTTAGTATTGTGGATGAATTAATCACTGGTCTTGACAACATATCTACAACCTTATTATGAATACATTTCTTAGATTTGATTACCAAATGAAAATGTTGTAAGAAACCCATCCACCTAAAATGTCGTGCTATTGTAACTTGGTCTATGACTACAAATACTGCAATGGTTGATGATCTGTATGAATTATTGTCTCCTTTCCCATTAAGTAATGATTCCATTCCTTCACAATTTGTACCAATGCATATAATTCATTATCACATGTTGGATATTTAATCACAACATGAGTAAAAGTCTTGGAACGATAACATATAGTTTTACCTCATTGCATCAAGACTGCTCACATGACATATCCACTTGCATTGGTTTGAATTTCAAATGGCTATTGTAGATCTGGAAGAGCCAAAACTGGTGTGGTGCTTATCTTTTCCTTCGATGTCTCAAAGTATTTCTGCTACTTTCCTCCCCATTGAAATACTTGTTTTACACTTGTTAATGCATGTAGAGGAGATACTATAAAAGAGAAATTAGTAATGAATTTCCTTCAGTATTGTACTGCTCTCAAGAAGTTCCTAACTTCCGTGGCAGTAATTGGCTTGGGCCAATTCACAATGAATTCTACTTTTACAAGATCTATCTTTAGCTGACCATTCCCTACAATGTAACCAAAATATACCAGAGAAGTTTTTCCAAATTCACATCTAGACAACTTCATATACAACTTCTCCTTCTTCAAGAGTTCAAAGACTATCTTGACATGCTTTATATGATGTTCCCATCTTGGACTAAAGATCAATATATCATCTAAGTATAAAATGACAAAATCATCTATTTAAGGCTTGAACACATCATTGATTACCATCATAAATGTCGCAGATGCATTGCATAAACCAAATGGCATAACTAACCATTCAAATAACTCATACTTTGTCTTGAAAGCAGTTTTCCATATGTCGCTTTCTGGAATTCTGATATGATGGTAACCACTTCTCAATTCCATCTTAGTGAAATACACAACATTCTTTAATTGATCCAATAAGTCATCAATTCTGGGAAGAGGATAATGATTGTTTACCATAATATTGTTTAGGGCTTGGAAGTCAATACACATCCTCCATGTGTCATCTTTCTTCAGAACTAATACAATAGGAGAACCACACATAGAGGAGATTGGTATGATGATTCCTTTATCAAGCAATTCCTAAACTTTCTTCTTAATTTTTTCATTCTCAATCGTTGATGACCTATACATTTTAATGTTCGGAAGAGGAGCATCCCGATGCAAATAAAAATCATGTTCAACCTCCCTCTTAGGAGGAAACTCTATAGGTTCCTGAAATAACTCATCATAGTTAGATATGATTTTAATCAATTATTGTTTATGATATGGATCACAACTTGATAAAGCATATTCTATATCTTCTTCTTTCTATTTCACTATCATGAGAACAAAAGATTGACTTGTGCGCACAAGTATTTTCATTTTCCTTGTGCTCACTAAAGAAATATTAGTTTTGATTCGATGAGCTCTGACAATAAATTCAACCTTGTTCTTGAAAATATGGTATTTATTCTCTTCATGGTAGAAAATAGCTTTTTTGTAAAATATATATGGACTACCCAAGACAATGCCACAAATTTCAAGAGGCACAACATATAACTCAACCTCGTCAAAGAACTTAGCTGTAATTGCAAATATAATCTCACACTATTTTTTCACTTGCAACTTAGCATCTTCACACACCCAACCTAATGGATATGGATTTTTATGAGGTGTATTCTTCAAACCCAACTTCTTAACAATTTCTTCAGATATTGAGTTAACTTGAGATCAACTATCAAATAAAGTATCTACCTTTGTATGCTTGACTATAACCCTTATATGTAAAAGCTCCTTTTCTTTTGATCAGTAACACTTTCCAATTTGGCAGATTGAACTGAAGAATTAGAATTGATAGTAGATATACCTTTGATTCCTATTACCATGATTTTAGATTCATCCACATAATCTGATCCTATATCATTTGGAGTTGATGCAATAGTCTTTTGTTTCCCTTTATTCTTGAACTTCTTTGGTTGTAATTCTGGATGCAATTTCCAACAATGCGATTCCTCATGTCCCTTTTTCTTACAGTGGGAACATCTAGGTATTTCTTCATCTTTCTTTACTGTAACTGACTTCTTACTCTTCCATTTTCCTTTCGGTTTCTTCTCAAATTTGTATGGCTTCTTATCTTCAATCACATGCTTCCCCTTACTAGAATCTAGGTGTGTATATTGTACTGACACTTTATCAATGTTAGTAGGGTTAAACATTAAAATAGTGTGTTGAAGATATGAGTGCATGCCACCCATATAATTTAGAAGAGTTTCACGAGTATACAACAAAATTCCTAAGGATAATGCCCTCATTTTGAATTCCTATGTATATGCTTAATTATTTTGGCCTTTACCTTTCCTTAGATGTTTCCATTCTATAATCACCATTTGAGTATAAGCTAATGGATATAACTATTTTCTTATAGCTTTAGTAAATTTATCCCAATAGGAGATTGCTTTACCTTTTTGGACAAGATCAACTTGTGTCTTACTCTCCCACGATATTAAGGTTGTGCCACTTAGTCAAAGAGTAGATAATTGTATCTTTGCAGTTTGGTCTATGATCTTTTGAAATTTACAATATACGTCTATTTTCTTGATCCAGTTGTCCAATTTCTCGGCATTCAATTCTGCATCATAGGTCAGAAATTCAAAATTGACATCCAATTTTAATAAAGGCATATTATGATCAGAATTCTTAGAGGGATTATTTTTATGTGAAGAATGTTTACTTCCCTCAGAAGATGATGATGAGGATGATGGTGAGGAGGGTTTTGAAGGACCACCTCCATTACCTCCTCCTTCCTCTTTGACTAATTAAAATTTTTCTAATGCACCTTCCTCCTTGGCCTTATCTCGACTCTCGTACATTTCTCCCACCATGGATTTCATTAAATTAAAATCCTCAAAGAAATCATCTTCAGATTTGTAAGGAACAAAGTTTCTCGGTGAAGTCATTTCTCTTCGACGAGTAAAACTTCTTGACCCAATCTCTAGATTGTAACTTGCAAGTTTTCCTTCTCCTCACTTGGATTTGGACCTTGTAAGCATTCACTCACAAACAATTGTCAAACCAAGATATGATACCAAATTGATTCGAAAAATAATTAGATTCTTTTTAATATTTAAAACATAATAACATCGAATTGATCTTCAAAATAAAAATGTGTGTTTGACTGTTTGCAATTGACATGTGAAATACTTATCCATCCAAATAAACTTTAATGCTAAATAAATTGCAAATAAATGAGCAGAAATAGAAAAACAATATTAAAATCACATACACAAGTTTGATAATGGAGTTCACCCAATTTTGGCTACATCTCCAAGTCCGCTTCCAATAGAGACCTCTTTATTAGTGCTCAAATGCTTGTGTTTTACAATGACCTTTTTCTACGTTTCTCAAACTTAGAAACATAGTATGCCATCGAATTCCTTGCGAAATTTCGATAAAACGAGTATAAATTTCATAAAATTTTGTGTTGAAACCTTGTGGCAAGCATTACGATGTATCCTCCAACTCTAATTATCCTCAAGTATGAACTTTGAGACACTGTACTACATCCGTATGTCCTTTTTCTCGGTTCACATGTCATTAAATAGGGCATGGGCCCATTAACCTTCCTCTAGAATTATTGGTTGGAAATAAAGGTTTGTTAGGAAGGTTCCATAACAAACCTTGTGCTTTGGTGCAATGGTTATGGTATGGTACTATATGGGGGAGGTTGTGGGTTCCATCCCTCGTGATCCCCTACTTTTTCAGTTCTTTCTTGTAACTTATGGTATATATATGTGATGTTTGTTAACCAAATTTTTAATACCCCGTCGCATGGAATATGGTGTTCGTTACGGTTATATGGGATATCATATAAACTAGGGGTTGGGGGCTTATCCCTCGACCCCTTTCCCCGCCAAATAAACCTTTGAACAAGCTTAATTATATGTGGCACCATATGTTGGTAAGAACCAATATGATGGCGTAGTGGCAATGGAGGTTTTTGTAAAGTTATGGGAGGTCATGGGTTCGATCCTTTGTCGACTCCTATAATTTGATAAACCTAACTGTTAATGGCCAATGGGAGGCTTCCACATGGCAACCTCTCATTGATCTATCTTCACCACTTGTCAATACACAATTGGTCCACTTGAATTGTACGATTTCCTAGTCACCTACCAACTTTTCATGCCACATCACTTGTCTTACACATGTCACCATATGAGGTCACCATGCAAAGAATGTAAGACCTATATGGCCCCACCATGTGTCACCCTTTTAGTGGTGACATGTTTCACCTTTGACCCCATTGAATTTTTCCTTTTTTCCATGGTTTGACTTGAAATTTGACCATCCATAAAATTTGCATATGAACTCCGTTTGAGGCGATTTTTGCACCGTTGGAAAGCTATCGTCGATCTCTAAATATTGATGGAATTTTAGATAGCATTTGGTATGATTTAATTTTGATAATTTTTTAATCTGTCTAGACCTCTGTGAGCATTCTGGATCCTCCTGGACCTTTGTGAGCATTCTTGGATCCTCCCGGATCACTTGTGAGTTAAATTCACTAGAATAAAATGGGCATTTTTAGTAATCTTATCCACAACCACCATGATGGAGTCACGTTGCTTCACTGTTCTAGGTTGCTTGGTGATGAAATCATTTTTCACCACTTCCAGTTTCCACTCTGGAATGGGTATTGGATGTAGCAATCTAGTTGGATGTTTGTTCTTAGCCTTAACATTCTGACATTTCAAACACGTGGCTATATAACCAATCACCTCGTTTTTCATACCTGGCCAAAAGTGGCGACTTTTGTCAGCTGCAATTGTTTTCTGGTAACATGGGTGCCCAACATAATGAACATTATGCATCTCTCTTAGCACCATATTTTTCAACTCCTAAAAGTTAGGCACATAAACTTTGTCCCTGTACATGAGGATTCCATCCTCTATGTTGTAACGTAAAACTAAATTTTCATAAAAAAAAATGGATTTCTTTAGGACCTAGGATATTGGTTTATTAATATTTTAGTTTAAATAAATTTCAATTTTTAGTTTTATTGTTTTAAATAATGAAATTTCTTTAGAGACTTTTAAACTTTATTAGATTAGTTTTATTTTTCTTAAATAAATCGAAGGTTAAAATCAAAACCTTTGTAAATTATTTTAATTTTGTTATATAAACTTCTATCTGTATATAATTTTAATAAAACACGGTTCTTTGTTCGCAGATATAATCATGGCGCACCCACTTAAATATTGACGACTCACAACAAATCCCCCCCTCCCGTATGCTCGACGTTTAACCAAAGGGGGGGGGGGACTTTACCCGAAGGTTAAGCTATGTGATGTGGAATTCATCCATCAATTTAGGCCCCCGTGGTATGTGGTTAACTTAACCACATCCACCTGCCCCAAAAAAATTAACACAAGGTATACATGTGTCCAATAGTGACGTCAACTAGCGAAAAGGTAAATAATCATTTTATTTATTTTAAAATTAATCTTTCTCCAGTCAAACATGAAACATATCTCTTTTCATCAAAAAGGGGGGTAAAGGTCAAATTATCATTTCATTTTGAATTTTCAAAGGATTTGAGCACTAGGTTCACTGTTCTTGTAAAGTTTACCATCATCATCCTATCCTGATACCAGATCCAATCCACATCCTCCATAGGTAAATATGAATCCTCTTTATTCTTTCATCATCATTTAAAATGAAGTCTTCTCAAATCTCAAAGGCTAGTAAAAATACGAACATTGTAGAAGAATACCTAGTCAACAAAGATAAAGATATCTTCGACCCTCTCCTTTATTTCGACTCCTATGAGCTATACCAACAAGAAAAAGAAACAATTTCCAATATGGTTGACCATTTCTACGCATGGGAATCTGACCTCACTAAATTTATGATACCCCAAGTTTATCAATTCCAGGAATTTGTTGTCTAGTGTGTCGAAAATTATATCCCCTCAAAATGAACTGTAATTTTCACTTTTGGGTCAGTTCTTATCGAGATAACCCATCAATCTATTTATGATATGTTGAGATGGCCATTGAATCCAAATAATGAGCCATTAAATGAGATTATAGTGGCCAAGTGTTTCACAGAACTTAAACCCAAGGAGAAGGTTACCCTTCTACAGTTGTATCTATGCAAAAAGCTTGATGTCCTGATGGTAATTCTGTCATCCAATCTGAATTATTTCTTGATAACTCTGGAAATATTATTTCCACAATTTCTATGATTTTGGGGGGAAATGATAATTTAATTGTAGATGAGTTTGGGTTGGGTATCATGGCTTCTATTTGTCCAATTACAACCAGACCCATTACCAAAATTAATTTTCCCCAATTTTTAGCTAACCAAATTCACTATCAAATCTCTGACTTTGAATCCATTTGAAGCTTCAGATATCAGTCATATTTGGTTCACCTCTTCCTGTTTACACATATTTTCTATTTTATGTATCTATGGTTAAAAATTAAAGATGACCTTGGCAACCCTAATTCAGTCATTAACTAGACTCTTGTCATTAAGAAGAAACCTCTAAATGTGTGATTTACTCACTATAATGACCAGTTTAGGTCTAAAGTCTACCAAATCATATTCAACAAAAATCGCCCTAGAATATATCTTGAGTGTAAAAATCTCTTACAATTAAGTCTAGAAACAAGGGTAGGAGATTGGTATATTTTTTATCATTACACTGCAATAAGGGTTTATGGTTGCCAACTCCATCCTTTCTTGTTACCTATTTTCTACTCATAGGATTTTTTCTCTTGAATATATTAGGAAAAGGTTAAACGCAGATGAATTTAATTTTGTGCCAAAGAAACATAAGGTGACTTTCAAATTAAAAAAGGAGGTAGGTCCTTTTATCATTAATACCCAGGAAACACTGCAGATTGCAACAAATCTTCTTTCAACTATGGGATTTCAGCAAGGGTAACCATGGAATTATGACCTTAATGGTGTAATTTATTCAAAAAAGAGCTCACATGGGCAAGCTCCTGATCAATACTAACAAAAATTTGAAATGGATTTGTTGGAATATCAAGACAATTGGCAAGAGGTTAAAAACCTTTTACAAATCCATGGTAAGTCATCAGACCAACATGCAAAGTCTCCAGTCATGCAAACACCACAACAGTTCGACAAGATATATAAAATGAGGAGTCCAGAGTCAACTTCAAAGGATTCAAAAACATAAGAAGGTGGATCATCTAAAAGGAATAAATTGGATACATTGGATGAAGAAGAAGATCAAGATTTGTAGAAAGAAATAACACCAGTAGACATAGGTCTTATCATGACAATAGAAATAAAAATTTCAACAAAGTCCAAAAGTCCAGGAGAGCAAAGTGAAACTGAATCATTGACTACAAATCAACCCATTGATTATGTTAATCAATTTATGGAAATCAGACAAGTAGGTGCAAATATTAAGAAGAATATTGCTCCTTAGATTTTTAAATATGATGCATCTCAAGTCAGAATGATAGCAACTATGGATTATGAAAAATAGAAACTAAACATAGATGTTATAGAACAAAAAGAGAAAAAGAAAGTGACAAATGTTTCCATTGATCTGAATGTCGTACATCCACTAGAAAAAATTGGTTTGCACAGAAAAACTGGAGAAATGGTAAAGAGAGATGCTCTAATAGAAAACCTTGAAATTAAAAAGCTTCAGACCTTGAATGAAAAACTCAGAACTTAGCTAAAAAATGAAAACTTGGGAAATAGATCAAGGAAGACAAGGATAGAGGAATTAGAATAGTGGATAATAGAACCGTGAGCCAATCCAAGAGGTGAAACATCTATACAAGGATTAATAAATACAAAATACAGGGAAATTCAAGTGTTGAAGAAAAATCTCAATATCTCAGGCATTGAGCATGTACATACTCCTAAACTACATGCCATTTAGGAAGAAAAAGTGAAACTTCTAAGAAAAATGGTACAGATGGGAGAACATATTGAATTATATGAAATTCAAATCAAAATCTTAAAAGAAGGGTCATCTTCTTCAGAAGCATCAAATCAACATATCCAACAACCAGATTGTCAAAAGCATTGGAAAATCTAAATCTCAAGGGTGTGGAAATAGAAAAATAGAAGAAAAAAATCTCATATAAAAAAGAATAAATCAAGGATAAATATAAAACTCTTGCAAAATATCAAAAGTTGAAAACAAAAATGAAAAAGGAAGTAGATCAATTGAGTGATAAGCTATCTGGTAAGCCATATTTGATAGGGGATAGACATGCCATCTGGGATGAAATCATAAATGAAGTCACTAAGCTCTGGGATTTCTTCAAAATTATTGATGATGAAATTCGGTTAACATACGATATCGATGAGGTTTTGAAGAAAGAATTTGTTGAATTGGGAACAAGAACTCGGGTTTCTACCCAATTCATTAGGTTCCTAAATTCAAATTCCAATGAAGCACTCAAAAGCAAAGGCATTCAAGATAGGACACAAATAGTCATGGAAGATGAAAGAATTTTTACTAAAAGATATTTGTTGCAGACAACTAAAGATAAATGCACCAGTATGAAGAGGGATGTTGATTTCTTCACCAACATATTTAAGAAATTAATAAAAATGGGATTGCCTTCATCTTGGATTGACAAAGGGAAATTATTGCCATTTGAAGAATACATGAAAAATTTGTTCATATCCAAAGAAAATGAGTCAAAGTTTCAAGGGATGTCTGATAAATTAAGAGGCCGATTCATTGCATATTTACTTATGGATGATTTTCATTTACTTTGGTTAATCAAAGAATTGTTTCCAAATTGTAATATCCCTAAGGCCGAACCCAATTGTAAATGTAAATGCAAATGTACTTAAGCTGGTGAGTTGTTTTGGTATCATTTAGTATGCACATTTCATGGCATAGTGTGTGCATGTACTACGCAGTAAAATGATGAAGTGTGCACATTTCAGGATACCGCGCACAACAACTTAAGTGTGCGTGATATTGAGGCCAGGGAGCCTTTGTGTATATGTTTTGTTTTATAGGCCGGTGAACCAAGTTATTATAAGATAGGATGCTTATGTTTTGAATAGGCTAGAGATTCTAGATGTTAAAGGTCGGTCCGCCTATTTTTGTATATGCCTCATGATTAATATAAAATACATTGTTGCGCATAGACCGACCACGATAAAAGAGATGGGGGACTAAACTCCACTAGATAGGGAAAGGGAGGGCCAAAAGTTAAGGAAAAGGGCTAAGCTAGGGAGCTTAATCCAAAAAGGAATATTATATCAATATTTCTTAAAAGTATAAAGTATGGATAATTATTTTATCCTAAGTTCCAAAGTTGGGGACAAGTGGGCCAAAGTAGCTCCCAACATGACAAGTGTCAAGTTGCGGACATGCATACATATTGTTGGGACTTAGTTCATTTTCTATCATCTTTTCCATCATTTCTCTTGAGGATTCCATCCATCATCCAACCATGATTCCATGACCATCTTCACTCACACAGTGAGTTATATTTCAGACATTCATTTCACTATACCAGAACCGTATCCATAGCCATATTTGTTGGTGTAGTTGTTAGCTGGGGAGCGGGATTGAAGAATCGGGTTGTCAGGCCCATGGGATATTGAAGAGGCAGGTTGTCAGGCCTGTGAGAAATTCTCTAAGTGAGAGAATTGTTGGGAATTGATTTCCTGAAGGTGATAAACTGCAACTACAGTGCTCTAAGACTTCCTGTCCAGCCTGTTGCTGAAGTTCGGAAAGGAAGTGGGGCAACCGAAGGACTATTGAGCAGAGAAGGGGCACACTTCCTGGGTGGGATAGGCATGTGGGGAATGAGGGACTGTAGGCTGTCAGTTGAGTGAGCACTTGAGACAGAGTCTTTCATGTTGTTTATGAGCCTTTAGCCTGGTTAGGAATCCCTTTACCGAGGTGGAGTTTAGTCCCAGCTCAGGGGTGACTCACTGTTGAGAGTGATGAATAGTGTGGTCTAAGGCTGGGAGGCTCGTGGATAGTCTGCACACAGTTGGTGATATTCTTACAAAGATAAGTGTCAATTGTGTGATAAATTTACATGTTGCATTTTTATTTACGTGCTAATTTTTATGGGTTTATCCTATGCATGATTATAATTGTCTGTATGTTTATGGGTATTTCCCGTATATGTTGCATGGCTTTGTTTACTATTATTTCAGTATGAATTCGTGCATTTATGTACAATATTTTAATATTACGTTTTATATATATGTTTCCGTAAGAGCTCTGTGTGTATATAATTTAACTGCATGCAGTTCAAAAAATTTATGTGGCATAGCTCAGTTAGATGTTGGGTATGTTACAATATGTTCCACAGAGAGAACAAAAAGAGTTCTTTGGCATAGCATGGCCCGACATGGATGGTCGGGGATGTTACAAATTGGTATCAGAGCTTAAATTTTCAACACTAAGCCTGGATGGGCCGAGAAATTTGAGTTGAAGTGAAATGTCATAGAGAATTTATTTCGAAGTGGCCAAATTTTGAGTTGTAGAGTGTCAAGCTACAATACAGTACATAAATTGGGAAAAAGCCCAATTTCGGTTGGAAAATTCATGGGGAAATTGAGAAAAATCGGCCATGTGGTAAGATATTATTGATTTAGTATATGTTCTAGTAAATTCAGACCTGGAATTGGTCAAATTTGAAGTTACAGTAAAGCCATGACAGATGGAGCAGAATTTGTAATTAAAATTCCCAATTTGTGAATGGATTTGGGTGAATTCGTTCCAGAAATGCCAACCCACGACAATTTGTTATTGCGTAGGTTGAATTGGTGTTATCGGGGTGAAATTGAACGAATTTCATAGTTGCAGAACGTCTATGGTGAATTGGGGAAAAATCCCCAATTTCTGCAATGAAATTCACGAGGAATCATTGAGCATACAAATGAATGTGTGCAGGTGGGTGCACTAAAAATGCATGTTGCGCAGTAAAAAGATTGTGTTATGTAAAAATTGGGTGCCACGTGGAAAAATTTTGGCATTTTGGTGCACGCACTAAATTTTGGCACTGCGTGGAAAAATGTTGGCATGTTGGTGCGCGCAGTAAATTTTGACATCGCACGGAAAACTATGGTATGCGGGTGCGCACGGTAAATTTTGGCACCGCACAGAAAAATATTAGTGTGTGGTTGCGTGTGATAAATTTAGAATTGCGCGGTGTGCATACACATAAGGAGGTGTGCGTGGTGCACACACACATATTAATGGTGTGCGTAGTGTGCGCAGTATTGTCAGAGCGTAGAGACACTTTGTTGGTGCGCACACAATGTGGGTATATGTTGTCGCATGATAGTTTTGTTATTGGTGTGAATAGAGTATTGGTGCGTAGTGGGGGCGTACCAAACTTTAGCATGGTATATATCATAGAGTGAAATGCACGTGGAATATCAGTGCACAATACAAAAACTGCGCACAACAGGTAATAGTGCAAGAACCGAAACTGCGCGTGGTGGATATTGGTGCGTGACATAAAAGTAGTGCGCACAAGTTAGTGGCGACAGAGAAGTGTTATGCAATGATTATAGTTGCGCGAAGAAGGATTTACCTTATGGTGTTGCTGCACATACTATATATGGGTGTACAGGTTGAATTTTTTGTGCACGAAGTCGTTTTGAGGGTGAACAACAACAAGAAACCAGTGATTTTATGCGACGTTTTATATCATTTGAATGACATCTTTTTGCCGCGTGTTTTTGGGGGCCTTAAGAGCATTTTTAGAAACTCAAAAAACATGAGACAGAGGTGTATCAAAGATACACTCTATCTCTATAATAAAATGAAAGAGCTCAGATAGATCTTTCTAATGGTGTAAACTGTTCGTCAAATAGAGATTTTATGAGAAAGTTACAACACAAACAGTGAAGGGTAAATTTTAAGAGCCAACTAGCTTCAAAGAGTCATAACGTTCTGCTCCAGAATCGGATTGAGGCGCATGAGTAGTCAATGGAAATCTATTGAGCCATAGAATACATTCCCAGAGCTGAATTAAATTTCTGGGTACGTTAAAGATGTTTAATATGGAAAATAATGTGTTTGTAGCATTCCAGACCAAAAACACAAATTGGCCTAGAACTTCAGCAGGCTGTAACTAGCATCCCAGAACCCAGAATAAGGTGAAACTTGGAAAAAATATCCATAATATGTTTATGTAGAAACCCAATTGAGATCATAGGAAAATTTCAATGGAGTAGGTGCAAAATTGCATATTTATAGCGCAGAGTTGCGCTAAGTTGAAAAACGAACAGAAAAATTATTGGAGAAATTTCAAATGACCATAACGTTCTACTCCAGACTCGGAATTGAGCATGTGAGAAGGTGTTGGAAAGGTATTGAACAATGGAATCTAAATATCCACACATAAAATTGATCTGGGAATTCAAATATTTAGGAAATCAGAAGAAAAGGATTCTAATATATTATTGAACCAAAATGGTTCATATTTTTCATGAAATTGTTGAAATAGTTAGTCTGACAAAGTTTTGTTGGTTGTACATTTTGTAGAGTTAACAACAACTAGATCAGCTCAAGATCAGTGCTGATTCCATAGGAATGGAAGAGGCACAGGGGACTTACATTCATCAAGAAGAGAGAAGAGGGATGGATGTCCATTTGGGCATTGAAGGAACAAACTCCAATGGACATGAAGAAAGAAGAGATGAAAACATGAATATGGCAGAGACCATTAAAAATTTGCAGAAGGATGTCCAAAGACATAAAGATGATAATGAAAGGCTTATGAGAGCCAAGGAGTAGTAGGATGACTTCAACATGAAGTTATTGGAGAGCTTGAACATAATAGAAAATAAATCAGATAAGGAGAGTGGCTCAAGCAAGTCAGGAAATCAGAGGTCTTATGATGCAAAAAGAAAAGCAAGAAGTGTTAGCAGGCATCACCACCACTCCCCAAGTAATTCCAATAAGAGATCACATAGCATATCAAGTCCATCCCCTGTCAGAAATCATAAGAGGTATGGGGTGGATGAACTGCGATGAGAAATGAACAAAATCAAACCTCCTACATTTGATGGTGAGCACAAAAAGGATGAAGATGCAGAAACATGGTTGTTGGGCATGAGAAAGTATTTTCAATTGCATAATTATTATTCTCATGCAAAAAGTAGAATTTCTATCTATCAACTCAAGGGAAAGGCATCCATGTGGTGGGATCAACTTGTGCAAGTGCAACACATTAAAGAGAAAAGTGTTACGTGGAGAGAATTCAAGAAGTATTTTGAGAAGAAATACTTGACTAAGAGATACTATGAAAAGAAAATGAAAGTGTTCTTTAAAATCAAGCTTGGGAGTATGACCATAGATGAATATGAGAGAAGGTTTCTAGAACTGTTGAAGTATGTCTCTTTCATCAAGGATGAGACAGTCAAAATTCAAAGTTATTTGAGTGGATTGCCATCATTTATCAGTGACGAAATATAGTATGATGGTCCAAATACATTAGAGGAGACCATAAGGCGAGCTAAATGCCTTTATGAACAACAGAAAACAAGGTCAACTTTCCAAAAATCTTGGGAAGACAAAAAGAAATTCAATATGGATCAGAGGAAGAAGGGATCTAAGACACCCTTCTTCATAAATAATCCACAGGGGCAGAAAAATCCTAGAGAGCCCAAAACGATAGAGGCAGGAGGCCAAAGGCCAAGGAAACCACCTATTCAATGTTGGGGTTGTAAAGGAGATCACATGTTCAGAGATTGTCCTCACAGAGGCAAAAAAGGGAGGACTGTTCACAATGTACAACAAGTTGAAACAATGGAGGACATGGGTAGAAATGTGCCAACGATCTATGTAGCCCTGGACAACAAGCAAGCAGAGTATCAGTCACACATGATTGAAGTGGTGGGCATGATCAACAACCAAACCATTGCTATTTTAATTGATTCAGGAGATATTCATAGTTATATAGATCCTAAGATGGTGGAAAGTTTGCATTTGCTAAGAAGCAAGCATGGAAAATCTTGGTTGGTGCAACTGGCTACAGGAGTCAAAAGAAAAGTTAATGAGATGGTTAAGTCATGCCTCATGGACATGAATGGACTGAACACCAAGGCAAATTTGAACATATTTCCTTTAGGTTCCTATGATTGTCTAATTGGGATGGATTGGTTGGACGAAAATCATGCTCTCTTAGACTATAATAACAAAGCATTTACTTGCTTGGATGAGGAAGGGAACCAAAGGAAAGTGCAGGAAATTTCCAGGGCAGTAACCATCAGAGAAATTTCAACATTGCAGCTAAAGAAATGTTATAGAAAAGGGTGTCAAATATTTGTAGCACATATGGAAGAGACACCTAGAGATAAGGTGCCAAATTTGGAAGATCATGTAGTATTGGAAGAATTTGAAGATGTGTTTAAGGAGGTACCAGGATAACCCCCAAAGAGAGATATTGATTTCTCTATAAATTTAATGCCTAGAGCAACTCCAGTGTCAAAGACTCCTTACAGAATGAGTACACTAGAGCTGAAGGAGTTGCAAATGAAGCTTGAAGAAATTATTAAGAAGGAGTATATACACCCAAGTGTGTCACCTTGGGGTGCCCCAGTCTTGTTTGTGAAAAATAAAGATGGAACATTAAGATTGTGCATTGATTTCAGACAGTTGAATAAAGTGACTGTTAAGAACAAGTATCCTCTACCAAGGATTGATGATATTTTTTATCAATTGAAGGATGCAAAGATAGATATTATATTAGGATACCACCAGGGAAGGATTAAAGAGGAATATATCAACAAGACCTCCTTAAGGACAAGGTATGATCATTATGAGTTCACAGTGGTGCCATTTGGGTTGTCAAATGCACCAATTGTTTTCATGTGCTTAATGAATGGCGTTTTCCGGGAATATTAGAAAAGTTTGTCATTGTATTTTTGGATGGAATTATTATATATTGTCAGAGGAAGAGCATGAACATGATTTGAGGATGGTGTTGCAAGTATTAAGAGAGCATCATTTATATGCCAAATTGAGCAAGTGCTCATTTTATCAGAAACAAATTCATTATTTGGGGCATATCATTTCAAAGGATGGGATAGCAGTGGATCATGAGAAGATAGAAGCCATTATAGAATGGTCAGTGCCAAAGAATGTGATAGAGGTCAGATCATTCATGGGCCTTGCAGGCTATTACAGGAGATTTATTGAAGGATTCTCAAAGATTGCACACCCAATCACTTCCTTGCAAAGAAAGGGTGTGAAGTTTCAATGGACACTGGATTGTGAAAAGAGTTTCCAACACTTGAAGCAATTATTGACAAGTGATCCAATACTAAGGATTGCAGACCCAAATGAAGAATTCATTGTATGCATAGACGCATGTAATGAAGGACTTGGTGGAGTCCTCACTCAAAATGGGTTTCTTATATGTTATGAATCAAGGAAGTTAAAGGAGCATGAAAGACAATATGCCACTCATGATTTGGAGTTGGAAGCCATAGTGCATGGCTTGAGGAAATGGAGACACTACCTCATGGGAAAAATGTTTGAGCTAAGAACAAACCATAATGGTCTGAAATATTTATTTGATCAACCAACTCTAAATGATATGCAAAGTATATGGTTAGAGTTTCTCAGTGAATATGATTTTGATATAAAGCATATTAAGGGGAAAGAGAACAAAGTGGGTGATGCACTCAGTAGAAGAGTGCATTAAATGCATGTTACAACCATTAACATGTACCAATAAGATTTGAAAGATATAATTACAGAGGCTGCCAAATTAGATTTGCATTACAAGAAATTAATGGCAAAATTACAGCAAGGTAATTTGCAGCAGAAAATTGAAGAATACAAGCTAGATAATGATGAAATTCTCATGTACAGGGGCATAATTTATGTACCAAATTCTCAGGAATTGAAAAATATGATATTGAGAGAAATGCATAATGTTCCTTATGTTGGTCACCCAGGATATTATAAAACTATTGCAGATGTCAAGAGCCAATATTATTGGTCAGGCATGAAGAAAGAGGTTGTTGATTTTATTGCCAGATGTTTGGAATGTCAAAAGGTAAAGGCTGAGCATAGACACCTAATTGGTTTGCTACAACCATTACCCATTCCTAAGTGGAAATGGGAAGTTGTGACCATGGATTTCATCACTAAACTTCCAAGAACAAACAAGAAACATGATTCTATCATGGTAGTGATGGATAAGCTTACTAAAGATGCCCATTTTATTCTAGTTAAGCTCACTCACAAAGCAACAAACATTGTTGATGTTTATATGAGGGAAATTGCTATATTACATGGCATACCCAAGACAATTGTGTTTGACAGAGATCCAAAATTTACCTCCAAATTTTGGAAAGGGTTATTTAATGGATTTGGAACAAATTTGAATTTTAGTACATCCTATCATCCAGAATCAGATGGACAAACAGAGAGGGTGAATCAAGTGATTGAAGATATGTTGAGGATGTATGTGATGGATAAACCATCAAAATGGGAAGACTACCTATACTTGGTAGAGTTTTCTTACAACAATGGGTACCAAGCATCTCTAAATATGAGCCCATTTGAGGCACTTTATGGTAGAAAGTGCAACACTCCGGTAAGTTGGGATAACTTAGCAGATAGAGCAGTGGTTGGACCAGATTTTCTCAGGGAAATGGAGGAGAAAATGATAAAAATAAAGAAAAATTTAAAGGCTTCCCAAGACAGGCAAAAAAACTATGCTAATAAGGGAAAAACTCACAGGGAATTTAAAGTGGGTGACCATGTATTTTTGAAAGTGAAATCCAACAAAAGTTCCCTGAAATTTGGAAATTGTTCAAAGTTGGCAGCTTGCTATTGTGGGTCATTTAAAATCCTAGAGAGGATTGGTCCAATGTCTTATATGATTGCATTGCCTGCATCTATGCATGTTCATAATGTATTCCATGTATCATTTCTAAAGAAATATATACCTGATGCTAATCATGTTATTGATTGGAATGTGATTTAGGTGGAGCAAGAAGGTGCTTTTCAAGTGCATCCGGTACGCATTCTGGACTGAAAAATAAAACAGCTCTGGAACTGAGCCATAGGGATTGTAAAGGTCCAATGGACCTAGTACGGTCCTAAGGACGCTACTTGGGAGCATGAGAATGCAATGCATGAAAAATACCTGCATCTTTTTGAGGATTTTTGAAATTGTGTTGTACATGGGTACATGATGCACTGAGGGCAGTGCATAAATAAGGGGAGGGGATTGTAATATACCTAAGGACGAAACCAATTGTAAATGTAAATGCAAATGTACTTAAGTTGGTGAGTTGTTTTGATATCATTTAGTATGCACATTTCATGGCATAGTGCATGCATGTACTGCACAGTAAAATGATGAAGTGTGCACATTTCAGGCTAGCGCGCGCAACAACTTAAGTGTGTGCGATATTGAGGCCAGGGAGCCTTTGTGTATATATTGTGTTTTATAGGCTGGTGAGCCAAGTTATTATAAGCTAGGATGCTTATGTTTTGATTAGGCCAGAGAGCCTAGATGTTAAAGGCCAGTGTGCCTATTTTTGTATATGCCTCATGATTAATATAAAATACATCATTGTGCACAGACTGACCACGATAAAAGAGATGGGGGACTAAAATCCAATAGATAGGGAAAGGGAGGGCCAAACGTTAAGGAAAAGGGCTAAGCTAGGGATCTTAAGACAAAAAGGAATATTATATTAATATTTCTTAAAAGTATAAAGTATTGATAATTATTTTATCCTAAGTTCCAAAGTTGGGGACAAGTGGGCCAAAGTAGCTCCCAACATGACAAGTGTCAAGTTGGGGACATGCATACATATTGTTGGGACTTATTTCATTTCCTATCATCTTTTCCATCATTTCTCTTGAGGATTCCATCCATCATCCAACCATGATTCCATGACCATTTTCACTCACACAGTGAGTTATCTTTTAGACATTCATTTCATCGTACCAGAACTGTATCCATAGCCATATCTGTTGGTGTAGTTGTTAGCTGGGGAGAGGGATTGAAGAAGCGGGTTTTCAGGCCCATGGGATATTGAAGAGGCGGGTTGTCAAACCCGTGAGAAATTATCCGAGTGAGAGAATTGTTGGGAATTGATTTCCTAAAGGTGCTAAACTGCAACTACAGTGCTCTGAGACTTCCTATCCGGCCTATTGCTGAAGCCCGGAAAGTAAGTGGGGAAACTCAAGGACTATTGTGCAGAGAAGAGGCACACTTCCTAGGTAGGACAGGCATGTGGGGAATGAGGGACTGTAGTCTATCGGTTAAGTGAGCACCTGAGACATAGTCTTTCCTGTTGTCTATGAGCCTTTAGCCTGGTTAGGAATCCCTTTACCCAGGTGGAGTTTAGTCCTAGCTCAGGGGTGACTCACTGTTGAGAGTGATGAATAGTGTGGTCTAAGGCTGGGAGGTTTGTGGACGGTCTTCATGCAGTTGGTGATATTCTTACAAAGATAAGTGTCAATTGTGTGATAAATTTACATGTTGCATTGTTATTTATGTGCTTATTTTTATGGGTTTCTCCTATGCATGATTATAACTGTCTGTATGTTTTTGGGTATTTCCTGTATATGTTGCATGTCTATGTTTATTGTTATTTCAGTATGAATTCATGCATTTATGTACAGTATTTGACTATTACATTTTATATATATGTTTCCGCAAGAGCTCCGTGTGTATATAATTTAATTGCATGCAGTTCAAAAAATTTATGTGGCATAGCTAAGGTAGATGTTGGGTATGTTATAGTATGTTCCACAGAGAGAATAGAAAGAGTTCTTTGGCGTAGCATGTCCTGACATGGATGGCTTGGGACGTTACAAAAATCCACCTACGTATGAAAAATACACAAATCTTGATATTTCCTACAAACGAGTGAAATCTTGTGAATATCCTTCAAGCAACACTTGGAAACGTTTTCTCCATCTGATACCTAGATGTGCCATCAAACAAGTTCAATATAGTCAATCAATTTTCCAGATTTTTCCTATTTTTGTGGATCAAAGATGTTTTTGTCATCTAAATACTGAAAAATAAGATCAGATAACCAATTTTTGGTTATGACCTAAATGTATAAATCTATGTGAAATATTCAATGTAAAGGGTTCTTTTTTGGAGGCCTGAAGGACTATATTTTGAATAAAATTTTACAAGTTGAAAATTCAAACTTCGATGTTTCAGTTTGTGTAATTTTCTTTTCAATGTTATTTACATATTCTTAAATTTATTCTTAAATGTGTCTATTTCCATGAATGTGATTATTTAGTACGACTACTACCATAATTTACTACAAAGGTATATTTAAATGTCACAAAATTCTTCAATGTACTGTAAGTATTAAGAAGATATGTGCTTCCATGTTATTATTCCTTTTTGAACAGAAACAAAATATTATTTTCTATTCAAATTTTACTCTGGTTTAGATACAAATTTAATGATCATTTCTTCTATCTGAAAGTTAAATAGTATTTATCATAGATACCCTATTTCATTATTCTGTTTTGTTTCTTCTCATTTCTTCTGTCATCATTTTAACAAGTTTAAAAGTGATTGAAACAAATAAATTTTTCCTAATAATTTTATCTATTATATATTCCAAGACTGGTAAAACAACCTCAAACAAAGTAACAAAACGTTATGTTTTAGGACATATTGACTAAAAAAAAGTAAATCAATTTCATGGATATCTTGGCATAGTTTCCTAGCCATAAACATCGCGAGGGTTACAACACTTTGTTAGCTCATAGTCTTCAATTTTTTGCTGCAAATTACCTTATTGTAATTTTTCTTTTATCTCCATATAATGATTATCTAATTTCTCTATGTGATAATAGTTGTAACTTACATCTCATGCACTCTCCTACTAAGTTCATCAACCACCTTGTTCTCTTTTCCATTGATATAATTTATATCGAAGTCGTATTCACTGATGAATTCCAACCATCTACTTTTTTTGGCATCCAAATTTGGTTGTCCAAACAAATATTTCAGAACACTATGATTTGTCCTCAGTTCAAATCTTCTTCCCATGAGATAGTGCCTCCACATATTCAAGGCATGCATTATGGATTCCAATTATAAATCATGAGTAGCATAATTTCTTTCAATCTCTTTCAACCTCGACTCATAGGATATCACTTGCTCATTTTGACTAAGGACTCCCCCAAGACCTTCTTTGCATACATCAATGCACACAATGAATTCTTAATTTGGATGAACAATCCTCTAAATTGGTGCACTTGCCAATAAATATTTCAAGTGTTGAAAACTTCTCTCACAATCAGAGGTCCATTCAAACCTCGCACCCTTCTTTTGCAAAGAAGTAGTTGGGTGTGCAATCCTTGAAAAACCTTCTATAAATATTGTATAATACCCTACAATTCCCATGCAATATTTCATATTTGGGAAATTCTTTGGTACTAGTCATCCCTGAATGGATCTTATCTTCTCAAGATCCACAATTATCCCTTCCTCTTAAATGATATGGCCTGGTTAATTTATCTGCCTCTGATAGAATGAACACCTTCTCAACTTTGCATACAATTTATGCTACCTCAATAATTGTAGTACCATTCTCAAGTGATTCTCATGCTCTTATTCAAACTTGGATTAGATAAGTATGTCATCCAAGAAGATAATGGAAAACTTATCCAAGTAATTTCTAAATATACCATTCATCAAACACATAAAAATAGCTGGTGCATTTGATAACCCAAATGGAACCATTCTAAATTCATGATGGCCATACCTCGTTCTGAAGGAAGTCTTGCTCATATATTCTTCTTTAATCCTCACCTGATGATATCCTGAACCGAGGTCAATATTGGAGAATATTTTTTCATCTTTCAACTGATAAAAAGGGTCATCTATCCTTGGAAAATGACACTTTTTCTTCACAGTCACCTTATTTAGTTTCCTGAAGTCAATGCAAAGCCTCAAGGTACCATGCTTGTTTTTCAAACCATTGAGAAACCCCAAGGTGACACACTTGGGCATATATACCCCTTAAAATTTTCTTCAAGCTGCATTTGTAATTCTTCCATCTTTGGTGTACTCATCCTATAAGGAGTCTTGGAAATTGGGGCTATTCCAAGAATCAAATTGATAGAGAAATCAATATATCTCTTAGGTATCAACCTCGATATTTATCTAAATACATATTCAAACTCATTTAGGAAATCATAGTCTTCAATGATTTCCACTTTATCCTTAGGTGTCTCTTCCATATGTGTTGCAAATATTTGGCATCATTTCCTAAAGCTTCTTTTCAACTACAAGGATAAAACTTATTTGATAGTGATAGCCCTGGGAATACCCTGAACTGTCCTCAAATTCCCTTCCTCATATAAACAAGTAAATTCCTTATTATAATTGTCTAGGACAACATGACACTTGTCCAATCAATCCATACCAAGTAGGAAATCATATGAGCCCAAAGGTATGACGTTCAAATCTTCCTTGGTTCTCAGTCCATTCATGTCCATTGGATATTCCTTAACCATATCATTAATTCTTCTTTTAGCTTCTGTATCTAGCTGAACCAACCAAGATTTCACAAGCTTGCTTCTTGGAAAATGAAATATTTCCACCATCTTACGATCTAGATAACTATGAATAACTCTTGAATCAATCAAAATAAAAATGTTTTGGTTATTGATATTACCTTCCACTTCAATCATATGAGACTGAAACTCAACTTTCTTGTTATCTAGAGTTGCATATATCCTTGGTACATTTCTTTCTATGTCCTCAACTGTATCATTTTGTTGTACATTGTGAACAATCCTCACTTTTTCTCCTCTGTGAGGGTAATCTCTGTACATGTGCTCTCATTTACAACCCAAACATTTAATAGGATGTTGCTTTCCCTGAGAATTATTTTTGAAAAAATGGTGGCTTGGTCCCCTTCTTCCTCCAGTGCCTTGGGATCATCATATTATATCTTATCACTGGAAATTGTGGCATCCCACTCATGAACATTTGAATATTGACCTGATCACCCTTGATGAAGTCAACATATTTCAACAGCTCTAAGAATCTCCTTCTGTACTCATCCATGGTCATACTCCCAATCATGAGTTCAAATAAATCCTTCATCTTTCTATCATAATAACTCTCGGTTAAGTACTTCTTTTGAAAACACCTTTTGAACTACTTCCAAGTAACATTATTCTCATCAATGTGTTGCATTTGAACAAATTGGTCCCACCACATTGATGCTTTTCCATTGATATGGTAGATGGAAAATCTTCCTTCGGCTTGTGAGGAATAATTGTGCAATCGAAAGTACTTCCTCATCCCCAATATCCAAGTCTCTACATATTCATATTTCTTATGCTCACCATCAAATATATGAGGCTTCATCTTGTTCATTTCTCCTTGTAGTTAATATACCCCCGACCTCCTCTTATGCCTTATGACAAGAGATAAACTTGGACTATTATGTGATCTTCTAATTGAGTGTCTTGGTTATTGGTGATGGTGTCTACCAACACATTGATATTCTTCTCTTCTGGCATGATATCTATGACTTCTTTATTTGTTTGATTTTTCCTACTTATCCATTTTCTTCTCTATTTTGTCCAATATTTGTAGCAACTTGATGTTGAAGCCATCTCGCTGCTCCTTAGATTTCATACACCTATCATTATAAGATTTATAACTTTGGACATCTCTTTGCAGAATCTTTATAGTCTCCACCAAATTCATACTTTCTTCCTTTCCTTCTCCTGGCCCATTAGATTTTGTCCCTACATTACCCATGCTCACACACAACCCTGTGACTTCATCCTCATGGATGTAAGTACTTTATACTTCTTTCGTGCCTCTCATCTTCTTTCTGATATTTTTCTGATCTATTTTCCCTTAACTTTGCAAAATTTGTAGGCAATGGGATTTGTTAGACTATAATAATTTAACAAATCTATTAGGATCATGCACAATTTTTTCTTTTTAAAACACCAAAAATAGTTTTTCCAATTCCCTAAGAATTTGATAGTCCAATTCACATTTTTGGGTGAACATCTGGACTCCTTTGTTCAATGAATTTCCAATAACTTCTTTTTTTCTCAATTCTAAGTCTTAAAAAGAAATTTATGGCCATTTTCTTATTACGCATTTACTCCTTCTACACATTCTTTACCAGGTGCAATTTTTTTTTATCTATGTCCATGGAATGTTTCTCCTTCTCCTTCAGAGTTTTGACAGGAGCTCAACTGGGTTCCTTCATGACCATATTTTTTAAAACCTGACCAATTTTCATCTTCATCTGAGCTCCATGTTGCTAGATACATGTTGTTGAAGTTTTAGGCCAATTTATCTTTTTAGCCCTGAACACTACATGTTCCTTCTATGTCCTCCTATGCACTTTTAGGTGCCCAGAATCTCAATTTAACTCCATGGATATCTTATATAGATAAATATATTTTCATAGATTGATCCTGTTCCCCAATATGACTTTTGAGAAAGAAGTTATGGCCTCCAGAGTAAACCAATACCCAAAACTTTACCTTGCATTGTTTGGCTTGTAACTCCCTCATACAGGCTCTGTTTGACGAATAATTTATCTTGTTAGAGATATCTCTTCGAGATATATCATTTTATATGTAGAAATTATATCTCTTAGAAGAAAATTTCCTAGACAAACATAAACTTTCATACAAATTTGGTTTCCAAAAAATGTTGTTTAGGCCTCCAAAAATGGCCTGCAATTTTTTTATTAAATTTCACTACCAGGATGTCGACGTGGCACCCTGGGTACAACTGGCACACCTATAATGATTCCATTTCATCTTCTTTCCACCCTGACCTATCTTGTCAACCCCCTTACACCTTCTATCCTTCTCCTTCATCTCTCTTTCCTATATCTCCTAACGTGCATTACCTTACCTTTCGGGCCCCACATCCATGGTTGCCTACATGGAAATATTTTATGGGCCATTGGGACGAGCATGTAAATGTGTTGAGCCTGCAAAAAAAATATCTAGATAGAAAATGACATACAAAATTTGCAGAGAAAATATGAGAAAAAGAGAAGTAGGAGAGAAAGAATGGAAGAATTCTCATTAACCAAATGAATGAATGATCATTTACACATGATATACTATATATAACTCAACTAATTCACACTGGGAAAGAATCCAATGCACCATAGTGGTGGTATAGAGTGATATGGACATACACCAACAATTACAGGAGTAAATTGCCACCTATTCTAGTCTCTTAGGCAGTTACAGGAGTGAACTGCCACCTAGTCTAAGTTAACTAGTCTCTTAGTATTCAGTTAACTAACTGAAACAAAGTGAAGTGAGTAGGAGATCAGTGAATCATGTGTAATGCGCTAGTCTGGTGATAATCCCAATGAAAATGTGCATTAGTTGGTGATGATCCCAATGTTGCATGGTGATGATCCCAATGTGGCATCTAGAATCCACTCAACTGATCAAACTGAAGTGTGAACTGAAGAGAATATTCTCCTAGAGGAATATTCTCCCTAAACTATAGGAGACTAAATAATGACTAATAAACATAGGGAAAACCTTAGGAAAAATAAATCCTAGGTGTGTGTGAAGTATCTCCAACACCCCCCTGAACATCACTATGGTAAAAATAAAGAATGGGTCCTGACAACGAGGCCATGTTAGGTACCCAAATACAAAAGATACAGAAATAAACGAGGAAAGAGGGAAAAAATCATGAGAACCCCCCCCCCTCAAAGTACAATGTATGTAAAAATAAGAACTGACAGTTGCTAGGAAATTGTCTCCTTCACTCCAAGATGATTGTGCAGAGAATGGAACATCTTCTTAGTGAAGGTCTTGGTGAAGATGTTTGCAGTCTATTTTGCTGAAGGACATAACTACAGGTCAATGATATACTTGTGTACTAATTCCTGGATGTAGTTCATGTGGATCTCGATGTGCTTCATTCACTGCCTTTGAACTGGATCTCTACAGGACTTCAGAGTGCTTTGGTTGTCACACTAGATGGCGATCGACCAATGAAACTGAATTCCCAACTTAGTGAGAAAATGTTGTAGCCACATAGCTTGAATGGTTATGTTAAATAACCCTCTATACTCTACCTCAGCTGAATATAGAGCAATAGTAGCCTGCTTCTTTCTCGACCAATAGATAGGCCTAGAACCAATATTGAGTGAGTAACCAGATGTGGACTAGTGATCAATGCTATCAAAAACCCAATCATAATTAGTGAA